>WAAG01001420.1:3913-25841 GCA_013390105.1 Tichodroma muraria
CAGCCCTTTAGGGACTTCTTCAGGAAAGTAAAAGGTTTATCTGCTCTCAACAGGTTTTTCTGACATGAGTCTAGCTGCTTTTTTGAACACACACAAATTAGCATTCACAGCACTCTGGGGCACTGAATTTCCTTGTTTAGCTATGCAGTGTAGGATAGTGAAAATGTTGGGGTTTTTTTTTCCAAGCTTACCACCTACTACTTTCATATTTACCAGAAGAAACAACACATTGCTGTTCCCATTCATCATCAGCATGCTGCTCCCGATTCACACAGGCCTCCATTGTGCTCCCTCCCCTCTCAGCTGCTTCAAGAAGTTTTGAACTCTGCATTTCAGTTCGATCAAATCCTTTGCCAGTGAAGCTGCTGTACTGGGGATGGAAAAGAAAGAGTCTGGCTGCTATAATGAAGCATTTCAGTAACACAGTGCAAGATCCTGTCAAAAAAACAGACTTTTGCCTGCAAAGACTTGTGCTGAGTCTATAGTAGAGATTCTTTACAGCACAAGCAATCAAACAATTTTGTATTCAATCAGGAAGATTTGGAAAAAACCCAGAAAACGTATTTCTGTAAGCGTGCTTTGGGACTTTAGGCTATTTAGGTTGTGTTTCAATGTACCAGGTTATTATGCAGTCTTTGTGAGGTTAGAACAGCTGCTTTCTGAAACAAAACAAGGTAACTGGTTGGAAGAGGTTAGTGAAATGCAAGAAAACACTATGCTTGTAGATGCAGGTCAGATTTTGAACACAGTCTCCTACACAAAGTCCCCACCTCTCAGATTAAAGTGCCCTAACACAAAAAAAACTAGTTATTAAGAACTAGAAACTACTCCAAAAAGAATATGAAATAATTTAAAAATAGCTCTTAATTTAGATTGTCTTGGATCAGAAGGCAATGCATTTCAGCAGAGTTATAATGAAGCTGGTAAGATGCACTAATGCAGTTAAAGAGCATTAAAAACATACCACATTCCTTTTGTGTGACTTAGAAAACTAATCAGAGGCCGCCATCAAAGAGATATTATGTAATACCTATCTATGCAGTTAAGTAAGGTTGTAAATCCTCCCACCTTTGTGTTCAGAAGGAGGATGAAGAGTCTTGCTCCAAAAAAACCACTGCAGGCCCAGCTCAGAATCTGGTAGTGCTGGTCATACTCTGACTTTCACCCACAATTGCATCTAGATAGGAATTTGCAAAGACTAGCATACACCTAGGTAGGGCACAATATTCAAGAGAGATGCGTGCAGGGAATCAGCTTGCTTAACACCATTCCCACCCAAATACACCAAAACCACCTAAACAAACACTTGCCCCACCAAAAAACACTTACGTAATTTAAAATTAAAAACGCCATATTATACATGTTCTGTTCATTCTCATATTGAGAATATAGACAATAACATACAACTGGAAATAAGCTTTCATTTTAGGTTAACTTTAAACCGAGAACCAGATTTTGTAGCTGGATTAGGTTTGGGGGGGTTGTATTTGCTTTATAGCAGTATATGAGTCTGGTGTGGGGCTCAGCTTGAAGATTTAAGATGCCCAGATGCTGGTTTTGAATCCTGAAAACACCATACAATATTTACTCTCCCCCCTTCCAGAAGAGATGCGTTCAGCTGATTACACAGGCATCCCTAGGCCCCTGCAGCGTGAAAGGGATCAGATCTGCATAGGTAGCACCGTTCCATAGCCCATCTTCTTCCTTTCACCCTGAGAAGGAGCCATAGATTCAGAAGCTGCTACAATTCTGAGCTAGCACATACTTGGTAATGAGGCTACTGCATTACTGGGAAAAGGTACAGTCTGGAAGAAAAGCACGTTTCTCCTGCAGGATGCAATGCCCGTGGCTAGATCCAAGTGTGACACAGAAATAACCTGTTCCCTGCCCAGCAGCACGCTCTGCACAGGGAGCAGACGCAACTGTTCTGCTTCAGGCTTCGCTGGCTCCAGCCAAGCATGGTGCTTCAGGCACTGAGAGACTGAAAATCAAAGCAAACAGATGTCTCTAATCTCGGTAATAGCACTTGAACTAGTAATTACATCAGAGTTTCTCAGGAGAGCCGTTCACAGGGTGATGGTGAGAATTTGGTTGACGGGCATTTTCCCATTAAGAAAAATCCTTCAGTAAGGACATCATCATTGTATACCATAAAGGTCAGTACTGGCGAAAGACACTTCAGGAAGCCCTGTGACAAACAGCAGACTTGTCCCAATATTAATCTTATCCAGCCATCAGCTAGGGATGTCTCAAATGGTAAATGTAATAGAAAAAAATAACAAATAAAACCTATTTTAGTAACAGCAGTTCTCTGGTCAACTCAGTCTACCAAAGTTTAGCTGCAGCCCTCCACAGACACATCTATTAAGTTAATTAAAACACAGATATACAGTCTGGTTTATTTGAGCTACATTTGGTGTCATACTGCCAGCCCATGGACTTTTACTCCCCTACATCAAACTCTGACTTTAGCATATGTAATGCTTCATTTTGAACAAACAAGCCTTCCTACAGGATAAGGATCACTACATTAAATTATCATTATTTTAATTACCATGATATCACAACACTGGATATGCTGCCCAGCCCTAGAGACATGTTTTGTTTCAAACTACAAAGCAGTGTCACTCTTCTGGACTGTGTTTAAAAGCCATGACATTTATTTAACCCTTATAACAATCACTATAAAGCAGAAAATTTAATTGCACCACTGAAAGGGTAAACACCAAGTTCCCAGCAGTGGTAATCTTTCTCTGATCCCTTCTTCCAAGAGGCTGCTTCTTGCAATCTGATCAAACTTGAAAGCCCACAACTACTTTTGGAGATTGGCTGGTGAAGCAGAAAGAGGAGAATGAGTTAGGGTGGACAACAAGTGTAAGAAAAGTGTTTCATTGTACAAATTTCTTCACGCTCAATCCCTGTGGCTCTTCTTATTAAATGTGTTTTATATTACTTGAATGACTGCCATAACCTCTCTTCAGTCAAAAAAAGCCCAGCACTGACACCAGCCTTAATTTAAGACTAAGAAAACAGAAGATGAAGGAAAATAGGTAACCAGGGGTTCCACCAGATCTCTTGAACGATTTATGTCATAAAAACCTTGAGATTTTTATTTCACTTGAGGCAAATTGAACAGTGAAGGGCTCTAGAGAGAAAAGAATGGGACACTAATTTTTGAGATTTTGACAGATGAAGAGAGGGAAAAAACCTACTGCTTTAGGTTTTGCCTACTTTTGGAGACATTGGGATCTGAATCCTAAATACTACCTCTTTTTTTTTGTTCTTGCTTGTCAGAAGTATTCTGCAATGGTGAGAAAAACATCCCTGCCTGAATTACTAGAAATCAAAAGCCTGGGTATTAGAACAGGCATAATACAGTGCTACAGTAAGTGCAAATCTACTGCTGGTATGGAAGGACACATGCATGTTGAGTATTTACTCTGGTAACAGTCTTACCCCAGATGACCTCAACACAGAAGTCTGTGGTTAGGCTGGGAGGTACTTCAACTCAGGTACACTCCAGCCACTTTCTGTTAAGACACAGATTAAAACTAACCCCCAAAATTTTATTAAACACTATCAGCCCATCAAGGCTTGTGCTATAACGCTCACAATGCTTTTGAACTGGCAAATACTGAGCAGGTCAGAAATCCTCCCCCATGGGGGCCCTGGCACCACTAGGAGTTAATAAATGGGAAGGCAAAAATAAGCACACATTTCCAGATGCTTAGAAGACAAGCAGTACCCGTCAAGCTCCACACCCAGATTTAGCATGTGGATAAAGCAACTGCATTCACATACTGGAACATTTTGTTGGGTGTTTTTCCTAAGAATAAGCACTCTCCAGTGGAATTCTTCCTCTAGTCTTGTACATGTGTAAAACCTAGAATTAAGTGGCCTTAGGTTCTCTTGCAAATAACCTTGCTTGATGCTTGCACCCATTGAACTAGAGCAGATGTTCCCTAATCATGTTTTTCTTCTCACTAGGTGAGAAGAGAACTACAGTATTGGGAAGAGCTGCTTCCAGCACTGATGTCACCTGGAACTGAAGATAATCACAAACTGCTTTATCAGCTCTCAGCATCTTCTTTTAGCATGTTATTTGATATGGATAGAGAAAGCAGATCTTCTAAAAAATCTTTTTTACTGTTAGTTCTCCTAAAAGTCTAACTGCTTCCTGTCATGCCCTGGCACGAAAATTCTCCTGTTTCACTATCTGTTGTCTCTATACTTTGTATTAACTTGCATTAAGTTATAGCTAATTATTTGTAATACTAATAATACTTATACTACTACTACTACCACCACTAATAAATTATAATTTATATTTTTATAAATATATTTATTTTTATATAAATNTTATTAGTACAACCCCACTACGCTGCTTCAATTTCATTTTCTTCTCAATCTGTCTTCTCTCACTCATGTTCCCTGTCTGCTTTTTAAGGGAAGCAGGTGAGTATCATCCTGGAAAAGATCTCTGATCAATCTTACATTCTTAGATCATGTAGCCAGAACGAAAAAAGGGAGGCACAGAAACAAGAGAACAACAAAAGGTCAGAAAACTTTCAGAAATTCTTTCGCAACATCATTCTACATCAAAAGGCATGAAACTCCCAGATCTGACCCACAAATGTTAGCTAGAATCAAAGCAGCCAGATGAGAGCTGCTCCATGTTCCTTCCCACTCCAGGGCTCTAGCATAACAAAGGCTCTTGCAGGGCTCCTGGGGAGCATGGTGTCTGGCCTTTCCATGGACAGAAGGAGCTCGGCATCAAAAACCATCCACTCTTCATGGGAGACAGGTCTGGCTCCCCCAGAACTGTCTGAACATTCTGCCCCGCTGTTCTGTGCACTGCAATTTTATTCACTCTCAAGGTTTATTCTGAGGTCTGAATTAGGTTCTACAGAGTTCCTAATAGGCCTAACAAGCTGCAATTTTGTTTCTTTGCAGAAACAAGTTTCACGGCAGTTCCTGGCACAATGACTTTACAATCTCATTTTTCAGCTGGAAGCAGGATGTGCAGGAATAAACTAGAAGGCACGAAGGCAATGGATTGGGCTGAGGGACTGGTAGGCTGAGCAGTGATGACATCCATCACTTGACAGAAGAACCTAAGGCAAAACAGGGAATCATGCAAGTAGGGATTGCTCATTTCTGAGAATTAAGTCAAAACATTTTCTTCCTAATTAAATCAATCCTGAGATTTCAGTAAGAATTTCTGACATATGCTTGCTACTTAATACTCTTTCAGAGCTCAAGTGCACCACTCACTCCCATCTCAGGTTTCACTTCATTTTGCTTAGTACAAGCTTCCCCCCTCACTAATGCTTTGATTTCTGCTTTGCTATACTAATACCAGCAAGTTATATGTGATATCCTAGGAGCTGCTTTTTGTGACTGCCACCTGTCCAAAAAAAACCCCTTCAACACCAATCTTTTTTCATGGAATCACAGAATGGTTTAGGTTGGAGGGGACCATAAAGATCATCTAGTTCCAATGCCCGTGTTGTGGGCAGGGATGCCTTCCACGACCCCAGGTTACTCAGAGCCCCATCCAACCCGGTCTTGAACATTTCCAAGGACAGGGAGTCCACAACCTCTCTGGACAGCCTGTTCCAAATGCCTCACCACCCTCACAGTAAAAAGTTTACTCCTATTATCTAATCTAAACCTGCCCTCCCTCAGCTTAAGGCCATTCCCTCTCATCCTATCACCATATGCCCTTGTGAAAAGTCCATCTCTAGTCTTTTTGGAAGCCCCCTTTATGTACTGAAAGGCTCCTGTAAGTTATTTCTTTTTTTTTAAAGCTCAAATCCACTTGGACTTTTCTTGCCAGCCTGAAGAATGCTGCCTTGTATACCATCAGTTCATCTATGCTTCTTCCCCTCCTATGTATAAAATACCCTTTCTTCCAATAACTATCAACAATCAGGACTGTCATATCACTCAGTGCTCTAGTTTTATAGTCTGAAGCATTTCTACAAAAATAGCTGTGAAATGCAGCATTCCACCCTATACTTCTACTTACATAACATAAAATAATATTTAACTTACACCTTTTCAAGATGTGCAGCTGTAAAGGTGCAGTACCAACCCTTCACATTTCACTCAAAGAATTAAATAGGATTCTCCTACATTTCATTTCTCAACATTTCATTTGAAGAATTAAATAGGATTCTCCTTAGCTCTCTTCAGCTTTGTCTAGATATTGGAAAAATGACAAACTACGCTATGAAATGATTGAAATGATGCTATAAAAGCAGGATCTAAATGGGTCTAGGAAATCTCATTCTAATCCATGTTTTCCTACTCAATTTTGGTTTGCGCTGAGCAAATCCCTTATGAACTGCATGTCGAGACATTTCTATAATGATCGAGTGAACAAGTATTATTTATGGCAAGATTTATATAACTACCGACACGTGGGAAGCTCCATACAGTGTATTTTTAGCATCAGATACTGAAGGCTTCAAAATAATGACAAAACCCAAATGTTTAAAGAAACCAGGTCATGCTCAGAATTTAGCTTCCACTAAATGCAGTTTCAAAGGGTTTCCTCTGTATACAGTTACAATTAAAACCTATGTGGACACCCTGGAAACCTTACCATCTTCCCCTAACATTGCAGGATCATTTGCATTACAGTGCCATTGCAAGGCCTGTATTTTGAGCTCTGTGCAAAACACACAATGTGTCCCCATCAGAGAAGTTTCAAACCAAATAGAACTGATGAAGGACAAGGGCGTAAAATGAAGAAATGAGGTGGAGAGATTAATACCTACTCAGGCACTGCCACTAGGTCTTGAAACAGGATCAATCCTTCCAAGTCCAAGTACAATTCAGTTCTTCAACAAGATTTAACAACTTCAATGTCTCTCTGCACTTTCTGGCTGACACAATATCCTTGCTTTAATGAAGATAATGACAGTGCTGTTCCTGGATTAATACTATGTGCCCTACAGCAACTAAACCCACACATCAATACTTTAGTCTTCAGAAGTTGCAGTACACGGTGTATATAGCAAAAAAAAAAAAAAAAAAAAAAAAAGAAAAAAGTTTTTAAAAAAAAAAATTGGNAAAAAAAAAAGAAGAGAAAATGTTTTGAAAAAAAACAGTTGTTTTTGTCAAGTCAAAAAAGAAGGGGAAGCTGCCTTACACTTAGGTTTAAAACAAAAAAATTACAAAAAACTTCTCTGTAAACCTGAACAAACATCTCGTTCACATAGGTCTACCTTTACAAAAGGAAAAATTAATTTTCGTCTAAAGGCTAACCAAGTATGTAATGTTATTAAAAGAAATTCTTTTGGACAAAGTAATATAAAAAACAAAGACTGAATGAGAGCACAAAAGGGAAATGGATGAAAACCATCTGCATGTCATGATACACATTACATTGGATATGAAATGCATTTGTTTTACTCTTCAGTTCCAGGCAGGCTTTGACTTTCATTGCAACTAAACAATGCAGTTCACTAACTTAAAAGGTTAATAATGCACTTAAAATTTGGTATATTTTTATTTAGGAGATAAATTTTGTTTAAGGATTCCTTTCTATTCCTAAATCATAAGGGAAAAAACCCCACCCTGATTGTAGGATTAGATAAAGAACTATGACACTTTTGTTCCCTTAAGATAAAATTCTTGTGAATCTGATATATAAGTAGGGAAGACTCGACAAGTGCTGCCAGCTTCACAAAAGTCTGTGCACATCTAGATGTGATTCTCGTACAGTAAATGTCTATTATGCTTTGAAGCTACCAGCTGGTTTTCATTGTGCACATGTTCAGGCTGCAACAAATTGTAAAACAGCCAACACAGACAGAAGAAATTTGTGTTGTTACAAGATGTTACTTCTCTTTATGGGTAAACCTGTAAACCCGGACTTGAAATTAGAAGGGATTCTCAGCTGTTAAGCGGAGTATCCAGGCTCTTGAGCCACCTGCCAGCTTAAAGACAGGTACAGGGAGAAGAATAAAGCCTCTTTAATCCAAGGGAAAATGGTCATCAACCTTCTGAACCACTTACAACACACCCTGCTCTATGGGGCTGGATGGAATCTGCCCGAGGGCACAGCAGGAGCTGGTGGAAAAGCTCACCAAATCCCCTACAATCATTTATCAGCAGTTCTGGCTCACCAGGGGCGTCCCAAACAGAGGCTGGCAAATGGGCTGTCGATCTACAGGAAGGGTCAGAGGGAAGATCTGGGAAACTACAGGTCTGTTGGCCTGACCTGGATGCTGGGGAAAATTACGGAGCTGATAATTTTGGAAAGGTGCACTTTTTGCTGGATAAGAAACTGGCTGGATGGGCAGACCTCGAGACTGATGGTGAACGCTGCTGCATCCAGTTGTCATCTGGTCACTAGTGGTGTCCTCCGGGGATCAGTACTGGATGAAGTCCTATCCAATGCTTTTATTGATGACCTGGACATGAGGGTTGAGTGTATTCTTAGTAAATTCATGGGCAATACCAAGTTGGTGGGAGTGTTGATCTGCTGGAGGGCAGGAAGGCTCTGCAGGGCGATCTGGGCAGGCTGGATCCAAGGGCCGAGACCAGCTGTATGAGACCAACAAAGGTCAGGTGTCAGGTCCTGCACTGGGGTCACTCACAACAACCCCAAACAGCGGAACAGACTGGGGACACAGTGCCTGGAAAGTGCCCCTGTGGAACAGGCCCTGGAGGTGCTGGTTGACAAGAGCTGAACATGAGCCAGCAGTGCCCAGGTGGCCAAGCAGGCCAATGGCATCCTGGCCTGTGTCAGCAATAGTGGCCAGCAGGACTAGGGCAGGGATTGTCCCCCTGGACTCAGCCCTGGTGAGGCCACACCTTGAATCCTGTGCTCAGTTCTGGGCCCCTGATGACAAGAAAGACACTGAGGGGCTGGAGTGATTCCAGAGAAAGGCAACACAGCTGGGGAAGGGTCTGGAGCACAAGTCTTATGAGAAGCAGCTGGGGGTGTTTAGCCTGGAGAAAAGGGGGCTCAGGGGGAATCTTAGTGTTCTCACAACCACCTGAAAGGAGGCTGTAGTCAGGTGAGGGCTGGTCTCTTGTCCCAAGTAACAATTCACAGGTCAAGAGGCACTCAAGAGGTCTCAAATTGCTCCAAGGGAGATTTATATTGAATATTAGGAAAAATATCATCAATGAAAGGTTTCCCAAACATTAGAACAGGTTGCTCCGAGAAGTGGTGGAATCACCAACCCCTGTGTAACTTAACAGACATACCAGACGTGCCACTTAGGGTCATGGTTTAGTGGTGGGCCTGGGAGTGCTGGGCTAATGGCCTAGATTAAGGGTCCTTTCCATGTTTCTAACAAGGTGGGGAGAAGGAAAAAACCTGGCTAATCTTTTCACTGGCTTACTCTGGGTTTCTGGAACAGGTTGGATGATAAAGTGCTTAGAACAGGCCGGCCGACTCGATAATCCTGGCTATGTTGTTTACGTTGTTGATAAGCCTGGATACTGAACTAACACAGAAAACACCACTTCCTTGCAGGAAGAACAAAAAAAAAGGCAGGTTTGGTGTGCACAACCAGTCTGTCTCTCTCGCTCTCCCTTTTTTCTGTGTTGAGTGAGAGTGACATCTTCACAGGCACAAATGTACCACCTTTTGAAGCTTTCTCAGCTATTCCTTTTTTTTTCCCCTCACCTCTGCAATACCTTAGATGGCTACTACTGCTGCATCCAGTGCATGAATCAAATCCCAGACAGACAAACATTCACAAACTAACTGTGTAAAGTCCTCCACCCATACCTGCCTCCAGAGACTGACATATGCCTGTGTTTGGCACAGGTTCCACTACAGTTCCAGCTATTTGGTTACATAATTTTAAAAGCTTTTCTAACCAATTAAATGATGGCAGTTATACATGCTATACATCCTGAGCCTGTTTTTCAAAGAATTTCTCCTACTTCATGATAGTGACTTTGAAAATAATCACTCTAAAGGAGTAAGGCAAGAAGGAAGAGGCAAAACATGGCATGATCTTGGACAGGCATGCACTTGCAAAGAGCTGCATCCATGGAGCAGTTACTGCCAAAGGTGCAATTACCATCTGGAATGGTAACCCTGCCCCAACACCTGCATGGATGTAGTTATGCAGACTATAAAGCTGCTTTCTTCTGGTACTGTTCATCCCTCCACCCACGCAGGAAGTTGAGTAAGAGCATCCACATCAGAGCTGTCATTCACTGGAAGGAATGAAAAGCAACATACCTAATGAAGACAAGCCCACAGAATCTCCTAGATGGGACTCTCCTGTAAATCTAGACCCTCACTGGTGTGAGCAGCTTGTGTTTTACTTTTATATTCAACTAGATTACAGCTATGCTATCCTTAACGTTAAGTTCAAAACAATTGGACAGGCTAAACTGCCTGTAAGTGGTTGCACTTTTATCAAGGTATGAAGTAAGATGCTTTTCAGTGAAACATAGAGCAAAGCTTGTTTACTTTCACTTCAAATAAAGTGACCGAAAGAACAAGTCATCTTTCTTCCCGAGACTTTTGGGCCAGTGAGCTGTAGAGTAAGAGTGGGAAAGAGGAAGGGAAGGAGAAGAGCTATTATCTCCTCTTCTTTTCCAAATTCTGAAATCTGAAAAATGCTAACTCTCTCCACTGCCCCTTTTAGGCTCATTATAAATGATCATTTCTTCAGTGAAAATAAAATTATTATTTTCAGATCTCTTCTAATGTTATTTTTTTTCCAAAACACTGAAAACCAAAAGCAATTACAATCAGCTCTAGTGTCTAGGACATTCACTTCCCCCAGTTCAGGACCTTGAGGGGAAGCATCACATATAGAGAACTACCTGTATTTTGTTAACAGCTTATAAAACAGAAGACATACGAACATTGTGAGGCAGTGTTGGAAGACACAACACTCAGAGTGACTGCAAAACCTGGCAAATGTAGAGCTCCACACTCCCTGTAGCACTTCTGCTATCTAGGTGAACACATTTTAAGATTTAGCAGTTTAACTAACTGGCAGTCTAACAGCTGATTAGAAATTAATGCTAGCCACAATAAAATGGCTGTATAAATTTTACCCACAAAAATCATATGAAACTCTGGGTTGCAAATGCAGCAAAAATCAACCAAAACCCCCTAATCTGCAATCTGATGCACCCGCATGGCAACCTAGGATAGAACTATGAAATGCCAAATAATTTATGGTAAATTTTCCTGCAGCAAAGCAGGAGTGTGCAATTGAACCTTCTTGGTGGGAATATTCCTCCCGAACTGCACTTGTCTCCCTGTCAAAACCAGCAAGTTTTAAAAAAATATTGTCTTAAAAAGGAAATAAAAATCTGTCCCCAAGAGCAACAATGAAATCAGCAAATTACACAGTACAAGAAATCAGTTGGTGTGATATACTTCTCTCATTTTAGAAACCAACACTAATTGCCCAATACTGAGGTAACTGGAGTTTATCTCCTAGCAAATGCTTATGAGGCTTCCCAAATCAGCAATTAGCATCTGTCCCATTGTGCTTCTCTGTCTAATATCTTATGCAAATTATACAATTTATAGCTTTAGATTTAATGTGTGGTTTCCGAAGAATGCCCAAGGCAAGAGGAGCCTGCTGATTCAGGAATGCATCGCTCAACTGCCTCACCCTTGTGAAGCAAGTGACAAACTCATTCCACAGATTTCTCCACCAAGGAGGAAATACTTGCTCTTGCTGCACCACATCCATATGAACAGGTGCAGCCAGCCCACTGCTGCCCTCCTGGCAACCCAAAAAAGCAGAATAAAGTCAACTTCAGCCTGGCAGTCAAATAGCCAGACTAACAGGACTATATTCAGATGAAACATGCTTGTTTTTCTATGGCAGCACAGCCTATCATATTCAGGTCTGGCTGGACCCATGAAAACTTTGCCTCAGTGCCAAGCCCAACACTTCTCAGACTGCTTAACTCTTATTCCAGCACAGGTAAATATATATGCTATGGATCTTCCTCTGTGCTGGCCCTGCACAGGACAGATGTCTACTAACATTCAGCATGACCTCATTAAGATCCCTGGCTCAAACTGTCAGTAGTTTATGGTTTTCATTCTAAAGGACAATCAACATCAGGAAGTACTGGTCTGGGAAGGCTACTGGGTTATCTACCCCGTCCCACTGCATTTTGAGAAGACGAAACGCACCTAACACCAACAATGACAGACGTTCATCTATCCGGTCTGTTCCCAAAGCTTCTAGTACAGGAGATTCGTAACTGCTCCATTAGTTTGCCCCCGTACAACAGCCTTGCTAGCAAAAATCTTACCCATACTTACCCCTTCTACCAGTGTTTAAACAGCACATTCACAGGCTTTCCAAGTGTTGACTAATCCTCAAAAGGTTCCTCTGAGGGAGCAGGGAGGTTTGGCTGGCATTTTAGATATCAAGAGAACAAGCAGGGCTGTTGTCAAAGTCCTGAATCGCAACAATTAATAAGATATTAGAGTATTAGGAAGAAATTCTTCACTGTGAGGGTGATGAGGCACTGGAACAGGTTGCACAGAGAAGTGGTGGATGCCTTGTCCTTGGAAATGTTCAGGGTCAGGTTGGCCAGGGCTTTGAGTAACCTGATCTAGATGATCTTTAAGGTCCCTTCCAACCCAAACTGTTCTATGATTCTATGATTACAGATCCTTTACATCTCAGAGACTGTGCCTTGCCCACAATGCTGCACGCACATTAATTGCGCTACATGCAAACCAGAACTTAGCACAGGATGGGGCTCATACTCTGTGTCCCTGCCACTTACCTGCATGGGTGTCTTGTCTCAGGCCCACCAGTGCCTCAGTAAAGTGATGTGATAGAAAAAACTCTCAGTGTTAAGTGAAGAAATTGCTTCAGTGAAGCTCAACTATCCCACACGGCCAATATCTCAGTGGACCCTCAAACATGAAAAAAATACAGATCAGAAAAGATAAAGCTGAGTGTTAACACTGCCTTCATAGTATGTTTAGCGTCACCTGCCAAAAAAAGGACCTCATTCAGAATATTCATTAGCCAGCAGATGGGTGGTGGGTACATGTCTGCAAGACTGACACTTTGCATCTCTGCAGGAAAGACTTCACTGCTGGCTGCTTGCTGGCACTCAGAGACAGAGCAAACACCCACATGGCATCCTCAAGCTCATTAATAAGGACCTGGGATATGAGCACTCCCTCGCATAGGAAACCCAATGCCACATCTAAAGCTAACACTCTCTGTAACAGCTGAGTGCTCCCTTCCCTCCTTGGCCCAGCAGACACCACAGAAGCTGGCAGCTGCACAGCAGCAAGGAAAAAGCCGCAGTTATTCTGATCATGGAGTAGGCTTGTTAGGGTGGGCAGGTGGGTGAGACTGTGAAACTGTCTGTTCAATCATTTTCATAGTTACGTAGGAGATAAATTTTGCAACTGGTCAGTCTTCCTCACGATTTCGCCAGGGAGCAAGAAAGGAAATGAAACAAAGTGTTTTAAAAACTGTAAAGTCCCAGCGTGTTAAGTAACACCCTGTCCCGGACAATGCACCAGCATGATCTGGAGGGTGACCTCCTTGATCCCTTGATCCTCTAGTAGAATATAACCTGAAAGAAAAACTTCAAGAGTGCTCAGTACCATTCCCTTCCTGTCATGCATTACAAGGGCCTGTCTCACAATGCCTCACTTCTGTCCTCTCATGAACAGACTCCTTTATCTTGCTCTACAGGGTCTTAATACAGCAGAAGAGAGAGAGCTATCAAAGAAAAAAGTCATAATCACATCATCCAGCTGTATTTCTGAAAAAATAACAGTTTTAACACATCTGGCTCTATTTGAGTTCCCATTTAACGTGCTGAGTGCTCATAATGATTTATAATAAATACCAAGACTTTATTCACAGGACAATAAAAACACTAAAGCATTACTACTTGCATGAGGTTTAAAAGTTATGGAGTAGAGAAAGTGCTTTAAATCCTCACTGCACTTTCAGGCATTCTTGCTTCCCTGGAGATGAGAAATGAACACTAGAATTATCAAACCAAATGAGAACACAAGCTGACACCATGTCATCTCCATCTTTTCAACTTGGCAGGGGGTTTCAAATCAAAGAAAAGGGAATATATATTGTCCCCCAACATATCCCAACTTATGGAGTTCATAGCTCATCATGGAGCTTCTTTTTAACATCCACCAGCCAGTACTACATACCACCAACCACAATGGCTTGTAAACCTCTCAAACGCAATTGTGAACGTGTCCAACCTCTTTCAGTCCAGCTATGTTCTTAGTTGATATTTTATGGCAACCACACAGCTATTCAATGGAACTCTAACTCTCACATGGTAGAAAAAAGGGGAACATTTCTCCATTTATTCATGTTTTGCTTGCTCAGGTTTTGTTCCACCTTTGCTAGCCTGAGATTGATTTTACTTTTCACTTGTGGCTGTCTCTTGGCATTGACCACATCCCTTTTTTCAAGGTTTCCTTTCATTTCTAATGCATATTTTTAAATTCAGGAACGCAGAACTGAAAACAGTCTTTGGGAAAAAGAAAGTTTTTTATTTACACAATTTTATGTTCAGTGCCTTCAATGCTATTTTTGGCCACCATAATCTTTTTGTTTGATTCTGTTGGCATGTTCTCTTTTGACTACTGAGGCTGAGGGGGCAGAAATTTCCAGTGAGCTACCCAGCGTGACGCTGAGGCCTTTCCTGAGTAGTGAGTCAATGCAGAAGTGAACAATGCATGCCCATATTATTTTTTCATAGGACCAAGAGACTGCTATAAAGTGGATCTATCATTATGCTGACTCTTCACTGTCCTTTGGTAAACCTGTCTGATATTGCTGTCTCCCTTTGTCTGGAAAAAACAAAATGATTTGGACTTGTTTAAAAAATTTGTTATCTGTGTTCATCTACCTTTTCCAGCATTAATAATAAAAGTCCTGAAATGCCACTAGTATGAGATGCTTGAGTTGCCACACGGAAAGGAGTTTATTTATATTTTCCATGTCTTTGGTCTCTGTCAAGCCCTTTCTGATGCTTCAGTTTACTTAAAATCGGCCCTTTGAGGAGTGACTTTTTCTTTTGAAAGTTATTTCAATGTACTGACTTGTGTTCAGCTATTCAATTTCTAGCTGCTAGTTTCCAAGAAACTCTAATTGGAATCGGCTAGAAGGCAACTAGAGCAACATGGACAGTGCCATTTGAGAGATACACAATTTCTATTTTTCAGACTATCGGTTAGCCTGACTGTAGTACCCTGTAAGGTAATGGAACAGTTTATACTGAGTGTCATCACACAGCATTTCCAGGATGGCCAGGGTATCAGACCCAGCCAGTATGGGTTTAAGAGGAGCAGGTCATGTTTGACCAGCCTGGTCTCCTTTTATGACCAGGTCACCTACATGGTGGATGTGGGAAAGGCTGTGAATGTTTGTCTGTTTGGACTTCAGCAAGGCCTTTGACACTGTCTCCCACAGCACACCCTTGAAAAAGCTGTCAGCCCATGGCTTGGGCAGGAACACTCTCTGCTGGGTTAGGAACTGGCTGGGTGGCCGGGCCCAGAGAGCGGTGGTGAGCGGTGCTGCATCCAGCTGGTGGCCAGGCACCAGTGGTGTCCCCCAGGGGTCTGTGCTGGGGCCAGTCCTGTTCAAAATTTTTACTGATGACATGGATGAGGCATTGAGCTTGTCATTAGTAAATTTGCAGACAACACTAAGCTGGGAGTGTGCGTTGATCTGCTGGAAGGTAGGAGGGCTCTGCAGAGAGATTTGGAATGGTTGGATGGATGGGCAGTCCAATAAGATGAAGGTTACTAAGTCCAAGTGCCAGGTCCTGCATTTTGGCCACAAAAAGCCCCTGCAACGTTATAGGCTGGGGACAGTGTGGCTGGACAGTGCCCAGGGGGAAAGGGACCTGAGGGTGCTGGTTGACAGCCAGCTGAACATGAGCCAGCAGAGTGCCCTGGTGGCCAAGAAGGCATCCTGGCCTGTATTGGGCATAGTGTGGCCAGCAGGACCAGGGAGGTCATTCTCCCCCTGCACTGGGCACTGGTGTGGCCACACCTCAAGTGCTGTGTCCAGTCCTGGCCCCTCAGTTTGGGAAGGACATGGAGATCCTCGAGCACGTCCAGAGGAGGCAACGAGGCTGGTGAGGGGCTGGGAACACAAACCCTGTGAGGAACGGCTGAGGGAGCTGGGGGTGTTTAGCCTGGAGAAAAGGAGACTCGGGGTGACCTCATCACCTTTTACAGCTTCCTGAAAGATGTCTGTAGTCAGGTAGGGCTCAGCCTCTTTCTCCAGGCAGCAATTGACAGAACAAGAAGACACAGTCTTAAGCTGTGCCAAGGGAAATATATATAGGTTGGATATTAGGTAAACATTTTTTATAGAGTGATAAAGTAGTGGAATGGTCTGCCTAGGGAGGTGGTAGAGTCATCATCCCCAGACGTGTTTAAAAAAACACTGGATGCAGCACTTGGTGCCATGGTTTAGGAGGTGGTAAGGGCATGGGCTGCACTCAATGATCTTGAAGGTCTCTTCCGACTTAGTGATTCTGTGTGATCCCACGATTTTAACTCAATTTAACAAGCAGTGGTTCACTCCCAGTGTACAGAACTAAACAGATTGTATATTTCCCTACAAATGGGAAGAGTTCTGAAACATACTCCACAAACACCTTGTCTACCAACAGGACATGAAGGGATGCAACACATGGCTGTGACAGCACTGTTTTTTCTTCTCAGCATAGCATCTCTTTGTTTTCATGGAGCAAAGCTGTCCCCTGCTGAATCAGTTTTGTTTCCTTTACACAAATGCAGTGACCTGAACCACAATTACTGACACTCCAGAGGTGCCAACTGTCTCCATACAGCTGTATCAGCCCACGAACTCATGGGGATCTCTATTTCCACCCCATATGCAGCATTTATACATCAGAAAAACGAGATATCAGCACTTCCCACGCACTACTGTAAAAAGGGTGTCCCAAACAGAGAGAAAAGCAAGATGTTAGCAGTGTAGTGTAGTGTATCAAATGACAATGACATGTAAATGACCTTGTGTAGGAAGACTATCAAGCAACTGACCACAGAGGTTTAGTTCCACTCAGTCAAACTATTCAAGAAATTCATACCATTTCAAGTCACTCTCTTCAACGTTTACACTTTTCAGCCCCATCCACTCTAATTTCTCAAAGTCATTTGGAAAATTCATGAGACAGACCCAATTACTGACATCAAGAACATAAATGCACTCAAGCTTTCATAATTTTCTTTACTGATATGCTCAGCAGGAACAGATGCACAAAGCCAGCAGATAAGTGAAATGGGAGCCAATTGTGATTTTAGATGAGATGTCAGTGGCCCTAGTGGTGAAGGAAAGCATCCTCCCAGGCAGTGCAACAACCAGCTGATTCCATGCAAACCCTGATAAAGCCTTCACGTCCTGCTGGACTCTGAATGAAGGGAGATTAGAATCTAACCAGGCTTACCACATGTTGGCTAGATACCTACCTGAGAAAATGTAAGGTATGCTACTTTTCTTGTCTACACCAGAACAAATTGCTTCTTCAGCAGCAAAAGTGACATAAACACATTACACCAGAACTGGAGTAATATTCTATCAGCCAAACCCTGGTTTCCAACTCAGATGAAGGGTCCTATTTTTCAAGACTTATTTCTTGACTTTTGATCTTATGACAATATGAGTTGAAACACTGTGAAATGCCACTTATTGCAAAGAGTATTCCCAGTTAAGTTTCACATCGATACTTTGAGTAATTTATCTTTCAATGCTCCTCTATTACTTTTCCTAGCACCTAGATACTTGGGAAATTTGGATGTCAGCCTAGGAAATTTCTGCTCAAGAGGATCAGCATAACTTGAAACACAACCATGCTGGAATTTACACTTAGTTTATTCAGTGAAGACTTCATCCTGACAAGAAGAATCCCTGCTTCTCTTTCCCTAATTCTAGAGAGACAATAATCCGCAAGACTTAATCCATGTTCTGTTCATAAAACACAAACTGGAGATGTCTTAGGAATGCCCTATGACCACAGAACGCAGTCATGGCTCATATCTTTACCCCATAAAATTCAGATGATCTTCAGATCCACCCAAGCCCCTAACACAAAGTTCATAGAAGCCCTCACTTAAAAGAGATATAAACCTTCTCACTTTTTCAGCTTTATCAAGTAGAAAAACGCTTTGAAATCACGCATGTAGATGTAAATCAAAAGTTTCCAACATGGTATGCAATAAATTAATAAAAGGCCCAGCCTTGTTTCTTTTCAGAGTCAGATAAGCAAAAGAGAGTGAAAGTGGGGTGCAGATTCCTCATATCTGGTCAAAAAAGCACACGAGAGTTAAAAAGTGCACATCTGAACTTTACAGGCAGGCTTATTTTGAAAGCTCAGTGGCGGTTAAGACAACTAGGATCCAAGATGGAGATTGTTGGTTCAAGGAGTTGTGAATGGCACACTGTGAGACAAACCAATAAAAATGTTTTCTGTATTATTCTCTCGGCTTTGTGCCTGTTGGCCTGCGGAGTCACTTGAACAGCCCCAAGCTGATGGATCTCAGGAGGCCAGTGGCAGCAGGCTGGCCGACTGCCACTCCTGGCTGGCAGAACAGGGACTGTGCCCATCATATCCACAGATGCCCCCAGCTCCCTCCTACCTATGCCGGGACAGAGATCACAGCTCAAAATAATGAAAATCCAAAGGGGGATAGGAAAGGAAGGAAGGGAATGGAGAGCCTGTTCATATTTTCTGATAATGAAATGGCTAACTTTCAACAGTCTTACCTTGGAAAAATCCTTTGTAAACTGCTTTAACAAGAGCAAGACATGGTACAAGACAGAAGATTCCAGATTCCTTTTGGGGCTTCCCACTTTCCTTTCCTGTCACCTCTCTCAGGACAGGATTAGTCCTTTGGAAGCAGCTGTCTAGTTTAAATTTCAAAGCCAGGGCTTGTTATCATAACACCGACATGCTGATGTCTCTTTGTTATCCTCCTCCTAGATGAATGAATGAGCTTTTATGAGAAAGGTGTCAGGTGACACTTCCCTGGGGCAAACATCCGAGTGTGCTTCCAGTTTCACAGAGCAGGACTGAGACCTACCAAGTGCTGGCAGCTGGGTATAGAGGACTGCCACATGCAACACTGCTGAGAGCCAAGGCACTTTGGACAAACTGCTCACAGCCACAAAGAATATCAATTCCACTCCAACTCCTTCCTTCCACATAGGTGTACTAGTTTTCAGACAGAAATTAAAATCCAGTGAGTGCACATACACCACACATTTTCAGTGAGGTAGTAGTAAGACATCTATCTGTGTGTGTTCTTGGCGGAAAGAGAGCAAACAATCAACAAGGGAAACTTCTGCACCCAAAAACTGGCGTGGTTATTTACAGCAGCTGACATCAGCCCACTAACTAAAGATACTTTACTGATATGTCCCTACATAAAGAAGTGAGAGCCAGGTGGGTGATTAAGAGGCTTTAAAGCAAAACAAAAAATCTGGCTTCAATTTAATAGAAGACTCAAATAAAAGAGGTGTCTGAAGTTGACCTGTGTGACTATCCTTTTCTCTCCTCTGACCAAAACAGCTCTGAAAAGTAGGCCACAGAGAAATGAGGCTACAGTTTCAAAAGGTGAATGCCTAAAGCTATGTATATACAGCTATTTTCATGCACTTTTAACTGGGTGGCCTGATTTTGCAAAGTCTTAAGTATGCTCTGCTCCAGCAATGTACATGCTCCATAATGTCCAAAAAACCCAGCCCTGACTACCTGCTTTGGTGCTGCATTGTCGATGCAGTTTTCTACTCAACAATAGGTCCACACTTTCTGTTAGAACAATACCTACACAGCTTGCTTGGCACGGAGACTTGCTGTATCAGAGTACGTTTGTATACCCAGAGAAGAGCTCCTGCCTGAAATAATGTGGCATCTTGACAGGCAGATGAGTGTCAGGAGAAGAAAGAGATGCACAGGGGTGACACTCTATGTCCAAAATCACACAGCAGAACCAGCACCAAGCAGAAAAACCCAAGCCCCAAATCAAATGCCTTACCCATATCATCACAATGAGCTTGCCTCCTAGTAACCAAAGAAACATGCAGCTGTGAGAGGAGTATGTCTAAGACAGAATCTGATAAAAAGAAGTCCAGGAAATACAGAAGGATGCTGTGATCTGTTTTGTAATATCCCACAAAATCAGAAAGGAGCACATACAGCAGCAACTGCATCTCATATAATAGTAAATAATCAAACATAAATGATTTTGATCACATGCCAGAATGAAAATATCAGAGCTAAAGGGGTGTATACTGTTTAGAGTGTCCTGAGGAAATAGCTCCCATGCTTCAAAGACAACTGCTAGGAAGAGAGAAATTAAGGAGTTGCAGCTCGGCTCATGCAGGAGTTCCCTTTTCTAAGAGAGCTCCACAAAGACTATTGTCTGTACAAATTTTAGATTTGGAGCTAAATTTAAGAACAACAAAATTTTAAAACAATGGAAGAAAAAGCCAGGAGCAAGTGGTTAAAGAAATTAACTTCAGGGTCTGCAAGTTCAAACGTTATCAGAGAAACCAGTAAGTCACTTGAGACAGAAGAGGAAGCTGAGCAGCAGATAGGAACACTTAACTAGACAGCACACTGAGTGAGTAGCATGCTTACTTCACTTTTCATTTAAGTTCCTTCAATTTGGATTATTACTTGTAAGATATGCAGGGAATTTCAAAAGCTTTCAGTCTTTAAACAAAAAATGTAATATGAAAAGCTCAGTTAGCCCAGCCACAGTGATCATCCATTACCATTTTAAACATAATTTTGTCAGATTTTAAATGTCAGACCTGAAGGATCACAACTTTTCAACACAGCATCAGAAAATTTAGTTATTTTCATTAGGTTAAAGCTTTAAAAAGGCTGACACAGTTCCAACCATACAATACCCTGTTAAAAATGAAATTTTTATTAAATAATGCTCCTAATCTTTCACCAAACATCACTGAAACTGATCAAGAGCACTTTTATATAAGAAGCAATTCTTCAGAGATAAGTAAACAAAGCAATACAACTGCTGAGAGAATCACTGTGACACCAAAAAAACGTATTTAGTGATTCATTTCAACATAGACCTGCTGGCTATACAGGATACTAGCTAGGAATGCAACCTTTATTTTTTTCAAATAATTTTTAAAAAAATTATTCAGAAGCACAGGTTGCAGAATAATTAGCTCTTTTACAGCTTGCACTCAAAATAACAGAGACCAGGAAGAAGAAGGAGCCACAGCTCCAGCCAGACTATTGATTCCAAAACAGAATCCATTGAAATCAATATTAAAATATCTCTTAATACTATTTTTTTTCCCCAGAAGAGAGTCCTACTTCCTTCCAAGGGAGATACCACTGTCTATACTGGATAAAGCAACAATCTCTGCAAATCACCTCAGCACTGCTAGCAGCATGCTAGCACACCAGGTTCAAGGCAAGGTGAATCCTGGAGCAGGTTGCTCAGGTAAGTTATGCAGACTCCATCTGTGGAGAAATACAAAAATCCAACTGGACATGGACCTGAGGAGCCTGCTTTAGAGATTCTGCTTTGAGCAGGGAGTTCGATTATATATTCCCAAAAGGCCTTCTCCAACTTCTGTGACTGGGCAAATCTGTGAACCTTCTATTTCCACAAGGACTGAGTGGTTACTGTGTCAGAGTAGGACATGGAAAGCCCTGGTTCAACCCCCAGCTTTCCCTCAGACTACAGGTACAACTCTGGCTTAGTTACTGGCTCTCCTCCACCTCAGTTCCTGTAGTAGCCACAGACTGGTAGCAGAGACGAGGAGTCTCTCAGCCACAAAGTGTCTCAGTAGCCCGTTCTCAGGAGGACAGATCAAAGTACTTATCACTCAGAAACTTGACTCCATAAAGAGCAAAATACATGACTTTCAGAAAGCCTAAC
>WAAG01001420.1:25866-45764 GCA_013390105.1 Tichodroma muraria
TTGAATATCAGAAGGCTTCTCCTCACATATAAACTCAACCCTCTTGAGTTTGTAACACTCCTTTGGAAGAGAATCCCTTGCACTGAACTTAACCCATCACATTAATTTTGTATCCTGTGATAAAAAGAGCTCTCTAATTACAGCTAAAGACTAGGATATTATTTTCTTAGTAGTTACTTCCATAATGAAATTTCAGATCAATAAAAGATGTGGCTCCTAAGAGTTCATGCTATTCACAGATGTATTACTTCTTGTTTGGGTTTTCTATGTGCTTATGACCTTGGGATATGAGATGGTAGCTGCAACAGAGAATACATAACTTAGCAGGTAAAAACAAGGAAGAGGAGAAAAAACCATGGCACTGCCTAGAGTGGTGTAACTTTTCTCTTACTGCTGATCACCATGTGCAGGAATACAGAGCCTGATCTACTTAGGCCAGAACAAGAAGTTAGACAACTATTCATCTCTCCTGACATCTCCCCTGCTAAATACAGAGTTGGTTCAAGGTCTTGGTCATGATATTTCTGATTATGAGACAGAAATAAGGTAAGACTAGGGAGGAAAGTGCTGGGGGGAGGAAGACAAAGGATCAGGGGAAATATGGTCACCAAACACTGGCAGCAACCAGTGACAGTAGTTAACGCCATTCCTTACTTCATTCCTCAACTTTATTAACAGTTTCTTTCTAAATTGTCAGTTTTACCTGAATAAAAATTTCCTTTTTCTTTTTCCTGCTTAAGCACTTATTTCTTTTTCTCATCAGTTTGACCAAAGGAGGCTGAAATATGCAGAAGACAAACTACTTGCAAACACTGGATGCTCTCCCAAACATTTTGTCCTCGTAGGTATAACAATAGTACTGATAGCAATTTAAGAAAAAAAAGAACAAAACCAAACTCTACAGAATCTCTCTGCTGTTAGAACAAATTCCCAGCTACGCCTTCAGAGCACAGGTTTCCTTCAGCACCTTTTTCCCCACTCACAAACAGCAATAGCCACTCCAAAACAAAATCCTTCTAAACTAATTGAGAATTTTCTCCCTAAGAGATTCTAAAATACAAGGGGGAGTGCTGTGAATTATTAGTCTTATTTCTATATAAGGACAGTGCCAGTGGGGCCAGGCAGGTTATACATAAATAATACATCCATAAATTCACAACTGTAAAAATACAACTTGCTGAGCTTCTTACCTGCCCATCAAGACAATGGTAACACAATCTCAATGGTATTCCCAATAACATCCCATTAGAACATAGTTCAGAAATGCAATTTCCCCCCATTACAGTCATCTAACATATGAAACAGTTAATTCAGAGCTATTCTAGATTTAAGTTCAAAAGCCAATAAATGTTTCAAGAACATGACAGTAGCAGAAGTAGAAAGGGAATGAATGACTAACACAACCTAACAGTGTCAATGGTTAAAATGAGAAGGTGATAGAATTATTCGGGTTGAAAAGGCATGACTCCTAACATGGAATACAACTCAAATGATACCAGTTAAGGTCAATAGTTTATGTCAGGTAACAAGCCAGCACCAGATGCACATTTATGTTCCTCCTAGCAATTAGCTTGTGCAATAGGCTTCCAGTACTTCTCAAAGACCTTAGCTCTATTTACACTTTATTTTCTTTTGGTCCTTTCCAAAAACAACTCTTCTTCTCCCTCAGTTTCAGGCCTCAGGACTCTTACTACAAGCTGCTGAGTTTGTACAGTCATTTCAATTTACCAGCACACAAGAAGACAATGTTTTCCAGAAGATTTCTGAGAGTGCTCACTGTGGGAAATATGCTCCCCATTAAATCCACATCGTATTTTTAATCAGATACAAACCTCCTTTGTGTATATGGAAAAAGAAGAGCATAGGATTCCAGAGGGCAATCCTGTGACACAGGAATGCTTCAGTGTTTGTGCTCCCATGGAGAGACAATGCAAGGGGCCCAAAACCACTACTTTAAACTTCACATCCAGCCTCCAGAAGGAAGCTGCTTTCTTCTCTAGTCACAACAAAAGCCTCCAGGGAGCACAGATATTGGCCTACCTTGCATGTATGCCTCTATTTGCCGAATTAGCTCATAAGACTTGGATCGATCCAGAAGCGTACGAATAGCCGGGAGAGGGTCTAGGATAATGGTTTCTGGATGAGCATCAATGTACTCCTGCAAAACAATATATATAAAAAAAAAGGCATTAGGTTGGCTGAAGAGTGTAGAAAAACAGTGAGAAGAGAAAATAATGGGGAAGAGAATATATAATGTTAAAAAGTCCAGTTTCTCTTCAAGGGAAGCCAAATGGACTTTGGCAACACAGAAAGTCCCCAGACAGTCAAACACTTGAAACAAACACAAACGTAACAGCTAACTGGTTTAGATGGGAAATTCCTCCTGTAGACTCTATCAGCAGCAAAATCTGTGCTGCAACCACATCAGCTCACAAGGGAGCCAGTGGCAAAGTGCCATAGTAAGAACTGTAAGCAGGGCTGAGAAGAGCCATTAGGAGAAGAAAGATGGCACACAGCTATCTTGGGGTCAGCCTTGCATTCAATTACTGCATGTGAACATCACAACTATCTGAACTAGGCTCAGAAATACATCTGCGTTCTTTTACATTGTTTTTATTGCTGTCTTCTAGATAGGCTGAAGACAGTGTTAAGGGCTGGACAATAAGGGCTGAAATTCTTTTTGGCAGAGCTGAAGAGATTGCTGCTTCACTGTGTCTTCGTTGCTTGCTACTTCTTGATGTTCATACTCTCCTTTTCTAAATACAAGAACAAAGTAAAGCTAATGACCTCATGGATCTTCATCTTGGGAACTCAATTCCCCATTCACTGAGGTCACGACTCCACTACTGCATCTTGGCCAGGAACACAGACACAGCAGCCAGGTATTGGCCCTGCAAACCCAACAAAATTTCCTTCTGTTTCTTAGAACAGACGCTGAGTCCTTCACCATTGCCCCAACCTGGCTCTATAAAGTCAGTGGGAAACACGCATCCATCTCACTCTACTCAAAAATCAGAAATACATCCAAAGTTAGCATCTCTCTTTGTTTCACCCAGCTTCCCAAAGTCACCCGAACATTTCCACTTATTTCTTTAAATCCATTCATGCAAAAATGTCAACAATTAATAGACTTCCACGAAGTTCTACTTCATTTAAATTGATTTTTTTCAAAGAAGAAAGCATACTACAAAAGATACTTCAGAGTATGATGAGATGGCCTCAGGAGATGCACTTTGCTGGGGAGAAAAGAACAGCATAATCTAATTCC
Source organism: Tichodroma muraria (assembly GCA_013390105.1). Classification (NCBI taxonomy): domain Eukaryota; kingdom Metazoa; phylum Chordata; class Aves; order Passeriformes; family Sittidae; genus Tichodroma; species Tichodroma muraria. The sequence continues at coordinate 29,135 of WAAG01001420.1, forward strand.
CTGAAAGTGATTTCACTCCAGATACTAACTGGGGATGCAGACTTCTCCACCCCACCACTGGAAAACTGTTTCTTTCTGGTGACTACATAGTCTGAACTGATGGCTGCTGAAAGGAGATTATTCATTTGAGGTTGAGAGGATCCAGCATTGGGGTTTAATGAACCTACTGCATCACCCACAAGACACAAGCAACTTTCCTTCACAGGGCATGAAGCACCCCTCAGTGGCAACACCTGTGTCCGACATATTTAGTAATCCCTGAAGAACACAAAGAATGAATTCCCCAAAGATATGTTCAACCTTGCTGCCCCATGGGAAAAGCAAGGGACAGCCTTTCGCACAGCTAGTCATCAAGACTGTCAGACCCAGCTGTTGTCTCACCCTTGCAGTACAGCCTGGATAAAAAGCCTCATCAGCTCAGTGTAGCAGAAGCTGGGTTCATTTCCAGCCACTAAACCCCAGAACATACAGTTTTCATGAGTCTCCTGCCCCTAGTACTTCCAGAGTCTTAAGCAGAGCAATCAGCTTTCAAATACAGATGAGATTTTTTTTCTTTTGGAGCTAGAGTATCTCTTAAACACCCACACGTGTCTATGCATACATGCCTTTTTATGCAGCACCTAAAACACACCTTGTGGAGCTAGGATGATCCAGTGATTAGGGCATTAGCTTGAACTTGCTGATAGTGAAACTGTACTTGCGTATCTCAACATCTCCAGAGTGTAACAAGACAGCTCTTTTCGTCCCTCTGTGCCTCTGTTCAAAAGAGAGGGAGTTATCACAGTGTGTGTTCCCCAGCACACTGACAGGAGGAGCTCCTTGCAGACAGCCTGTACCCTGATGGGGCAGCAGGCTGAACACATCACGGCTCTGAGACACGGCCTCAGCACGACAGCAAGTCTCCTGCAGCACTTCTGGTGTGTGTACGAGCTCTTCCTTCTACACTGTGGTGACCAACCACCTGCCTCAGCCAGTCTCTGGTTCCACCTTGACTTCAAGCTCCCTGGACTTCCATCCTGGACCAGCCCCTACTCTGCATATACTGATCCTTCCCCTCACATACACATTGCTCCTGTCTGTGGACTCCATTGCCTTTACTGCCCTCCAAGGAGGGAATGACTTTTCCATCTCTTAGCTCCTTGTGTACCTTCCTTAATCTTCCTGATGCTCACCTCAGCATTGAGAACTATCCTTGCTTCCCCAGGAATCCTGTACTCTACTTATTAATTTGGCTCATATTACCCTAAGTATTTCCAGAGGGAGCCTGGCTTTTTTATGCTTTTTGTAAGGGAACCTTACAGTGCTTTATTTTTAATGGTAATAGCCCTAAACCGTATTTAAAGACCATCCAAGCACTAAGCTTGCCACAGCATAACGAAGTTTAACAGGAATAAGGCAAAATCTCAAGGCCATTCTACACCAGTCAACATGTCAAGAGAAATGAGCATCTAAGCTGACTTTCCAGTGACTGATTTCTCATCCTGTTGCCCTTAAGGAGCCTCAAAAAAAAGCTCTGTAGGGCAAACATGAAATAACTGATAAAGATGAAGGAGGTGGGAGCTGGTTTCCAAAAGCCATTTAGAGTCTGGAGAACTTTAACAAATGACTCTAATGTCAAGAACTGCACTGAGTAAAAGGCAACAGCCCTTTCAAACACACACAAAGGTTTTTGAGCTTTGAGCAAATCAGCTTTCTTTAGAAAAGAAGGAAATTTCTCAGCATTAAACCTATGTCAGGTACTATTCTCCAACTCTACTCCATTTGCAGGCCTAGGAATTCAGACAGCCAGAAAGCACAGGAAAGGCAAAACTCAGAGCAGTGAAGATCTGTGTCATCTAAGGAAAGACCTTGAACTTGAAGGATCTCCTAGAGCTAATCTGGGGACAGGCCACACATCTCTCCTTTTAACTGAATCCAGAAACAGCTTCTTTTCAAAGAGACTCTCAATGCAGAACAAGGTCAGTGTATTTGTATGCGTCCCTTCTGTTTGAACACAGCTAGAGATTAACTCCTGAAGCTGTGCAGGGGATAGGAGCATCAAAATGCACTCAAGTCCTCATAACTCTGCATCTCTTCTCACACTGTTTGTTGCTTGGATTTCCACCACAAAACATTAAACCTGCATTCAAAAACAAAACCATCCAGTTGTACCAAGATCCCCAAAGGAAATCATCCAGCTTCCCCTTAGGCCTTTAGGCTGCCAGCACTTTCCCAGTCTCCCACACCTCTCACCACATGCAAAGCAAAGTTTCAATACCCATGCACAGAAAACTACTTTAAATAAGTAATTTAAAACTCTGAACCTTACATCAATTCTCTACAACAAGAAATTACAATAAGAAAAGTCAGTTTTGCTAGTTTCACAGGAACAACTATGGTAGCTGATGTGAAACCTTTCACAAATTGTGATTCTTTACTAGAAACTGCTACACACTCAGACATCATATACTACAAACATACTCAGTTTTCAAAGCCATATACTTTGTGTAGAAGGCAAGAACTGGGCAGTTGGTTTTCTTTCTTACCAAGAAGGCAGAACTGTAGCACCAGTAAATGACCTGTGAAGATCACTTAAGAGACTGGTAAACTCCAGATGTAGCCTAAGTAACAGCACTCCTCCCAAAGCACAGAGTGGCTCCACTGCCAGAAATATAGATCTGTATAAACATGAAGGATTTCTGCCTAATTATTTTGAAAGCAGGTGAGCTACTATAGACATGAACTTGTAAATGAAGCAGTTGAAGAAGGAAAAGAGAAACACTGAAGCCAAGAGAGCAAAGCAGTACTCTCAGTACAGCACAACCTTTCCACTTTGAACTTTCAAGTCTTCTCTCATCCTTCCAGCAAAACAACTCTGCTCTCTACTTTAGTGGATTTACTGAACTGATATCCAACCACCCAGGCAACAATGTGGAAGATATTTAGGCTTTCCAACAATAGATTGAAAGGGCTCTGTCCTTGGGCTGCAGTTCAGCTTGACCCAGACAACATCTATGTTTTCCTCTTTCTAATCTTTGACATAATAAAAGCAAACAAGAAGAAACAAGGAATTTTAGCAGATCCTCCTTTGTTTGCATTCCAGGCCTGGTGTTAAGTCATGCTTTGTACCAGCCCCATTATTGGCAGAAGGCCAGCAATGAAACTTGAAATCAGAAAGAGACCAAATATTTCATGTTCCCTATTAAATACCTCTGGATACAACCCAGCAATTAAAAAAAAAATACTTTCCTTGAGAAGTCTATGTACAGATAAGGATAGAGCTGCTTGTCATTTTTCCCAAAAAAGGTAGCTAGTGATTTTTTTTAATATTTTAACAGAAAGTTGATACAGTATCTACTGCAAATAATAGGTCATTAGATGATAAGAGACTCATTGATACATTAACTTGCTTTTATTACTAAGTACTAAAACTTATATAATGTTTTGTTTAATATTAAACAAAGTTCCACAAAAAAATTCCAAAAGAAAGCAAGTAAGCAAAAGAAACAATAACGCCATTTGGATTTGTGTTTTCCCACATACAGAAACATGACAACGACTGCTTATAAAACCACATCAACATTTTCCAAGGGAGAAAGAGATGTAAACACAAGCTAGTCTAAAGCATTTGCATCAGATTTAGACTTAAAAGCTCCTTTTTGCTGTCCTAGGCCGTGATGGACTCTTCACAGACATCTCCTTCCAAAAGGAAAGGTGAAGGCGTACTGGGTCTTCAACAAATGCTCACCTCAAAATTGTTTGTCTCTAAATCTAAAAGATTTCTGCAGCGGTTAGGAGGAATGAGGGGTGTGGCAAGGGGAAGGGGCAACTGGTCTCTGTTACGTTTCTATTCTCTGTATACCTCAGTGAAACTTTCTGGGTACTCAGCTGCCCTGTGTAGGCTTCACAAGTTCTTTGCTCCTTCATCTTGCAAATCCTACCCAGAGGAAGCGATTCTAACACCTAGCACTTGAATGACAAATTTTTAGGTAATTTTGCTGTTTATGAGGCTCTTCCAATAATTTAAGACATCATTATTTTTCAAATGGATAAACCACAGGTATTGGCCTGTGAATTCAGGTCCAAATAGACCACTTCAATTTTGTATTAACCTGTCCCCCCCAATTAGAAAAGAATTAAAAAGACATAACAGTTTCCTTTGGTTTTTTTGCTTGCCTCTTCTCAGTTGAGAAGTCCCCTACCTCCTTCCCTTCCAAAATATCTCCCTCACTTTAGTTCCTCTCAGTCCCAAACCCTTCTAATAAAGCTTCTCAATCAAGATTAGAAGAGTCCATCCTGGACAATTCCAGAGTGCGAGAGTCAAGAGTTGAAGGGCAGCAGGGGAGGAAACATTTTAAATTTTCATCAACCTGATAGCAAAAGACTAGGCATAAAATCTGCATCTGATCTGTCTTTTTAAGTAAGCTAATGCAAAGAGAACCTGTTCGGAAAAAGCTCTGAAAGACAAATTAATAACCCTATTGATCTTCCATCACTCGAGCCATCATTATGAATGCAATATGAAGCTGCAATGAATGAAGCTACTCAAGCTGTACAGCTATGACAGGCAACTGCTCAGAGAGCATTCTGCTCTAATGAAAGCATAACAAAGACTCCCCAATGTCTTACATGAGCCAAAACATACCCAGTTTTTAAAGCCATAGACTTTGTCTAGAAGGCAAGAACTGGGGTTTTCTTTCCCACCAAGAAGGCAGAACTGTAGCACCCGTAAGTTTTAAAGGCACCCTGGGGACTCTGCCTCTTCAGCTGACTTCCCTCCATGCACCTCCGGTCAAGAAGGAACCACCGAGGACTACAACCAATTTTCACAGTTAACTAACTACCTGTGTTCAATCAGTCCAGCCCTGTGTTACAGGGGGTAGGAAGGGAGACTATCATCTCTACAAATAATTATCATCCCTCACAATAAGGATTTAAGTGTCCTAAAAAGAAAATAACAATATTTCTCCACTTTTCATCTCATGCACTACACTAGGTGCTGCATGCAGTCTTTGTTCTGGGTTTGGATGAGATCATGAGGTACTCCTCACTCATTTTCAGTGCAGTGGAGAACAGTTTGCACCCACCAATATTTTCCTGAGAAACTGCAGTCCATACCTAGCACAAAGATCTCAGAAAGCTCAGCCCTAAAGGTCTTCTTGAGCTAAAAATGCCACTGTCAACAGGCAACTTCTCCATACCATTTTCATTCCCCTGTAATTTTTTTTTCCAAAGCAATTGAAAGCAGTCATAAAATGGCATGCCAAGAGGCTTCCTGTTCTATTAGCACTCTCTGCCAGACCCTACAAGGGCTCATCACAGACTCCAGAGAGCAGGGACAGAGTCATGTAAATATGAAGCCAGTTTCCTCCTTAGCTCTTTGCAGATTATGGTCAAGGTCTCTATAACATAGATCTGAATAAAAGCCATTCTTAAAAAGGCCATAAATATAGTCTGGCAGATCATTCCTCCTCCTGTGGTCAAGGATCCCTTGCTCTCTGCTTCCTGGAAGACTGCTTTATGGAGCCAACAGTAAGACTGCTGCCAGGTATCATCTTGCTGTCACATTTATATTCAATAGCAGGAAAAAAAGCATAATGAATTTTGCACTGTTTGGTCTGGTTAAGATCATCAGAACTTTTTCAGTCAACTTAATCAACAATAAGGGAACCACACTATTTCCACTTGTGTGTAGGTGCCAGAAATACCACAGTGCTTATATAACACCTCAGTCATACAAACAGCTTTCTTGCAAGGGGTCATTTTTCATTTTCTAGGTTGCTCATTGATTTCAGTTTTAAAAACCCAAAACAACAACCCTATCCCACACACTTTATACAAAAGTATTCTTACGATTTCTTTTTCGTATGCAATATGCTTCTCTTAATTTCTAATGATTTTCAATATCTTAAAAATAATACAGGACAGATGGAGACAGGCAGCGTTTTCCAGGTTTCAGCCCTGGATATGAAACTACATGAGAGTATACTCTAAAAACACATTTTGGCATGTAATTCAACACAGAAAGGCCTGTGCTCTGCATCACTGGTTCCTGGTTATGTTTTACTACTTCATGCATGCCAGTGATGTGGCACAACTCAGTCTCCTGCAGAAGCAAAAGCTTAAGGCCTTACTTTATTGGAGAGAGGATATCATTCAGATGCCTGATCACAGGGGCCCTACCCTCTATCTTACAAAATAAAAAAAAGTTTGGAAGGCACTGGGAGAGAGAATCTTTTAAGACACATTTTCTTTGGGAAAACAGTTCTCTATACCACTACACCCTGCATATTTCTCACCTTCAACATAAACTTGAGGGGAAAAAATTAATATAACAGGATTTCCAGCGCTAGAGGACAGAGTCACTCACAGTAATCTTGATGTTGCAGAAATTAGCATTCCAGGAATTCGGAAGACTAGACAGAACTGGGACAAACTAGTTCAGTGGTTTCTGTCATGCAGAGATGCACATAAAGTGATCTGCAAACATCTGTTCCTCTTTGTGAGCAGCACTAATACTCTTGAAATGCCATAAGAACATTTGGTGGGAAACCAGTTCTAACTAACCTTACTGATACAAAACAAAACCTTCACAAGGTGCAAGTCCATTTTAAACTGACAAAACCACTTTTGCTGGGCTATCAGTAGCAAGGCAGCAATGTGCCAGACAGTTCCTTCCATCAACCCCCCTATGAACTGCACAGTACTCAGACTGAATTTGCTGCACCAAAATCATCCTCCTGCTTGAAATGCAGGAAGAGCCACTTACCTGGAACCTCTGAACCAACTCCAGTGACTGGCTGTCATTCTGGTCTGCTTCAAGGATTACATCTGTCAGTTTATGTATGATCACATCCAAAGGGCCCTGATCTTCAATGGGTTTGGTGAGGTCAAGCTGAAGAAACCAGAAAGAAACATTTTATTAATATATGGGGGATCCAAGGTCTCGTCCCAGCCACCATCCAAGGTGTGTTGCTGCCACACAGATGACATTTACTTTACATGGTGCCTTTGTTTTGGTATGTTATCCAAACACCTGAGAATTTACACATCATTGAATGTTAGAAAACTTCACTCAGACACCTGTTTCTCAGCAGGGCAGCTCTAATTCCATGAAAAACAGTGAAGTCACTAGCAAGTACCCTCCATCCAAACATCTTCCTGTGCCTCTCCACCCTAAACTAACACATAGCTCTTCAGCTCAGTTTCCCAGTATGTTCACAGTGTCGTGGTACGTTCACATATGTGCAAAAAGAATGAGCAAGACAAGGATTAACACCACTAATAAAAGGAAGGTCTGCTGCACGCTTTGCCCACCAGGATTGCACAAAACAGCACCCAGGACAGGAATAAAGGTAACACAAAAGCAAGTGACTCAGGATCTGTGGAAATTCATCTGCTACTGAGACAGCTATTTTGCTGGTAAGAAGGGGTGCAGCTCTCAGACAACTACCAATAGCAGAATTTGGCAGTTAGCTGGGTAGGAGGAAAAGATTTGGGGTGCATAGTGCAGAAAGTCTGCCCCAGACAGCCAGGAAGGCATGAAAACAGTGGCAATGTGTTAGAGGGCTTGGTCCCACTTCAAGAGCAGAGGAACCACCTGCACTGGAAAAGGAGTAAGGAATGCTCTCTTGATGAAATATCAATGCAAAGAAGCCTACTGGACCTGTAAGAGATGCATGCAAGGATCCTGAGAGAGTTGACCAGTGTTATTGTGATGGCTCAGTTTTATCAGGATATAAATCAAAACTGTGAAGATTCCAACTAAATCAGGCAAAAAAAAAAAATCTACCACAACGGTAGTCTGGTTACAGCAGAGTTCCACAGAGATGGCAGGGTCTCCATTCACTAAGATTTTCACTACCTGACTGGGCAAAGCCCTAAGCAACTTTGTCTAAATTTAATGCCAAATCTGCTTTGATGAAGGTGGTGTATTGCAGAGCCCTAAGATGCTCATGGAACTTAACGATCCATGAAGCTCCTTACCAGATTTAACATTAGTTCAGTGTAAGTGCCAGAACTGGCTCGTGTTCTAGCCAACACACTGGGCTGCTCACAGCACAAAAGCTGTGAGATTCAATTCAACCAGTTGTGAGACCTACTGTATCAATGGCAACTTAACCTTGTGAATGCCAAACCAGGAACATCTTTGAGAGGAAAGATGGATGCGTGCTCACTAAAGTTAGCATCTGATTTTTACCTGCATGATCCTTTCTATTGCTGCTTTCTTTTTTATTTAACTCTAGTAAAGAAGGATGTGAGAGACACAGGAGGGAGAGGAATACTGGGCAGAACAGGCTGCTGCTGATGCTGTTTTCCATCTCATTAGCTTGAGTTTTGTACTACTAAAATTTCCCACCCTACAGAAGTGGCCCTGCTTTTAACTAAGGAGTGAGTGCCTTAAAGAAGGTAAAGACAGGATCAAACCAATAAAACTAACCAGCAGAGATCTATCAGCCTTATATTATATTAATTCGCTAGTTGCTAATGTAACTAACCCTCAGAGCTGAATGACTTTTCTTGTGTAAGCACTCTTATCTGGGCCCAGCTTCCCTAAGCAGAATAACTGAAGTTACCTATGGACAAAAGCAAATTGAAAGACTGCCAGTTCCTCCCTCAGAGACCACCTTTGCTTGTCCATTAGTATATGCTCCAACTAACAGTTATGCATTGGGGCCCTTTGAAGTCCTTATGCAGATTCCAATACAACTGGAAAACACAGCGCGTGTCTCTCTTCTGAGGAGACACAGGCACTGCTCACAGGAGGGCAGCCACTCCCTACAAGCCAAGACACCAACAGGACAGACTTGGCGCGGATGCTCAGGGATGGGTAAGCTGTGGCCAGGTGAGGAAGTTCACAGAAGGTCTGGCTATCCTGACATATTTTCACTCTCACAGGTAGTGCAGCACGAAGTCTAGGGGACAGCCTAAGTATCTGCAAAATGAAGGCAAAATGAAGTGAACTGCAGCTTGGCTAAAGGACACGGAAGGAATAATTAACTTCTTCAACCAAGTTCCAGAAAAATCAGTTAATATCCTTAAAAGAAATCTCAGATGACCACACTGCTGCTTTTGATTTTTTTCCATCTGCCTATCACATCTGGAAGGAAACGGCAAAACAAAGGGTCCATTTAACTAGGTCAGAAAGTTCACGGTTGCCAAGGTACAAAATTCTGAATTAATCCATTTTCAGGACTTGCAATTTGAAAAGCAGTAAGAAGCAAGTAAGTACTTGAGATTGGCTACCCCTCTACATTCTTCTTGAACTTTCAACTCAATCTGCACAGAAACATTCAGAAAACAAGAAAACAGTCCTCCCTTTCAGCCTTGACCCAAGAATAGAAGTAAGCCTTCAAGGCAGATCCAGGCATTTCCAGCAGTGTTTTCCACAAGCATAAGACATCTGGGCAAGATAACTTCCTCACAACAGTTGTGCCAGCTAAACGCAACAGGCATATTTTGAGAACAAAACCAAATGCACGTACTTTGCACGCTGGAAAGCATTAAAAAGGCTCCCTCCTAACACTGTTTTGCTTCCCCTTTCCCAGTAAAGCAATGTGAGAAACGACAGCATGATAAAGTAGCTTCTCTGGAAGGAAGTTCAGTGACCACTTCAATTGCCTCAACAAGGACAGCAGGTACATTTCAGCCACAAAAGCCTTCAAAATTTGATCCAGTATTTTGAGGATTGGAGGAACAAACCAAGAATAAGTTCTCTGTGTTTAGACCCATGCTGCAGAAAGCAAATATTCCTGGGCTGTGTGGAATTTGGAAGAAATCCACCTTCCCTTTATGCACTGAGAAAAAAAAAGTAGAAGGAAAAAAAAGATTTGAGAAGGTAAAAAGAAGCCTTTTCAAGTGGAGTATCAGACCCAAAAAGTCAGTGAAAGTAAAGTGCAAAATTTCTGATGGCACTCTGCTGAGACAAACACTGATTCATTGTTTGTCATCAGCTGGAATTTGAGCCCTCCCTACTTCCCCTTCCCTCTCAGCATCTCTCTCTCCGAATGATCTCTGAATATGACATGATCACCCAAAGGTTTATAATTGCAAAGAACTAACACCATAGCAACAGAAGTGAGAGAGAAGATTTATCATCACCAGCTTGAAAAACCAGAGATAGATCTACAGTGCCTTTTCTTCTGTGAGGTAGGCTGCAGCCTGCAACACCTGGTTAACAAACTTAACCAAGTGTTGGTTTCATGGCACTGTCACTTAGCACCAAAACCCAGAAAAACTCGGGTGCATGACATGGAAGAGAGTATCAAGGCTGCACACATTAAATAAACAAGGCATGCATATGACATGGATGGGTGCACTGTCTCTGGGTAAAAAACTGTCTGGATGGCCAGGCTCAGACAGTGGTGGTGAATGGAGTTAAATCCAGTGGGCAACTGGTCACACCTGGTGTTTACCAGGGCTCAGTATTGGTGCCAGTTCTGTTCAATGCTATTATCAATGATTTGGACAAGGGCATTGAATGAACCCTTAGTCAGTTTGCCAATTCAAACCAAGCTGGGCAGGAGTGTTGATCTGCTGGAGGGCAGGAAGGCTCTGCAGGGCGATCTGGGCAGGCTGGATCCAAGGGCCGAGACCAGCTGTATGAGACCAACAAAGGTCAGGTGTCAGGTCCTGCACTGGGGTCACTCACAACAACCCCAAACAGCGGAACAGACTGGGGACACAGTGCCTGGAAAGTGCCCCTGTGGAACAGGCCCTGGAGGTGCTGGTTGACAAGAGCTGAACATGAGCCAGCAGTGCCCAGGTGGCCCAAGCAGGCCAATGGCATCCTGGCCTGTGTCAGCAATAGTGGCCAGCAGGACCAGGGCAGGGATTGTCCCCCTGGACTCAGCCCTGGTGAGGCCACACCTTGAATCCTGTGTTCATTTCTGGGCCCCTCATGACAAGAAAGACACTGAAGTTTTGGAACATTTCCAGAGGAGAGCAACAGAGCTGGGGAAGGGTCCAGAACATGGTTCTGATTAGGAGTGGCTGAGGGAACTGGGGGTGTTTAGCCTGGAGAAAAGGAGGGTGAGGAGGAACCACATTGCTCTCTATAACCACCTGAAAGGAGGCTCTAGCCAGGTGGGCATTGGTCTCTTCTCCCAAGTAACAAGTGGTAAGACATGGGGAAATGTCCTAAAATTGCACCAGGGGAGATTTAGATCAGATATTAAGAAAAATTTCTTCACTGAAAGAAGTCATAGAACAGGTTGCCCCAGGAAGTGGTGGAGTCACCATCCCTAGAGTTTTTTAAAAGATGTGTAAATGGGGCATTTGGGGATGTGGTTTATGGGTGGACTTGGCAGTGCTGGACCTGATTTTAAGGGTCTTTTCCAACCTAAATGATTATATGGTTCTGTATGTCTTTCCTGGTCTTTCAAATCCATATATGGAAGAAACCAACCAGTAGATAAATGCTCTTATCATAGCTGGCTGCAGCCAGCCTGCTCACCTTTTAATAGAAGGATGGGCTGAAAGTAACAAAATGCTCCAAGCTTAGAAACAACAGTCTCTCCCACAGGCTTCCCAGAGAATCCACTGGAGAGCAAGTTACAGGCACGTAGAGCTCTGTCTCTGCCATGCTCTCCCCTTCCCCCTTCCTCTGTTCTCCAGAAACAAACAGCCAGCACATTATCCAAATCATTATAGAGAAGGGCAAAAAATGTTTATTTCCATTAAGCATAATTTGTTTAAAGTTTTGGGGTTGTTTTTCTCCAGAACCCTGGCAATCCATCTGTACTGCAGGGACAGGGCGAGTGCCTGGCAGAGTGCCATGGCTCTCCACTGGTCCCAACTGCAATCCCACACAAATGCATTTCTGGAAGCCGTGTTTAAAAATAAAACTATGTCCAAGTGGAGAAAATCTGGATTTCTTCACTCAGGGGAAAAAAACCAAGCCAAACAACTACAAATGCTGGATTTAGGAAAAAGAAATATAATTTATAATAATGATTAAAAATAGTTGTGTATTTTTTGTTTTATTCAGTGTTTCCAGTCCATGGTGTAATCAGCTGTATTTCAGAATCTGCCTGCTTAGGATTTGTAATTTTGATTTTTTTTAAAAGCTCTTCTTCCAAAATAGTTTTGGATTAGCATTCACATGAAATGAAGTTTTAATACCAACCTGTTCTTTTATCTGAACCAAAGAGATTAATGTCCACTTCTATATCCCTGAGGAATGTAGAGTCTGCATTTCTACTTATCCTCACTTCTCTCTTATTTTATTTTCACTAAAAATAAAGACCCATACAGCTATTCTTCAAACATTTTGCTCCCATTCTCCAATCCACCAACAAACTCCACTCACCAGGACGCTGCTCTAAGTTCTTGCTATGTTTTCATTTGATGTGCTGCTAGGACAGGAGTGTTCTAGAACGTGCATCCTAGAACAGGAGTGCACATCCCTTCACAGCAGCCTGTTGTGCTGCAGGTCGAAAATGTTCATGAAACTTCCAGCCAAGGGAGGTAAATGAAGGCAGAAGGTAAATCAGAAATCTAAGCGTTTTCAATAGGCAGACAGCACCAAATCATCAGACATTAATTCAAGTGTTAGAAAACTTAATAAATTGCCACAAAAGGGAAAGAATCCATTCAACTTTCTGGTAGGGACCTGTCAACGCTCTGCTACACATTTCACAAATCACAGTCCAAAAGTCCCTTTGTAGTAATCTAACCACTCTCCTCCTTGTAAACTGGACCTACAACTTCAGCCTGACCTGACTTCTTTGCTCCTTGATTCCCGAGACTGTATAGAGAATTTTCTACAAGAATCTATTGTATTCTGCTATTCAAATACTCAGCTAAGGCTGTATTGGTCCCAAGACGTGTGGTGTTTATTTCAATCTTAATTCCGCTTCTTAAACTCCACTGCATGAAATCTTTCAGGATTTTAAGCCCCCATCTTCCACTCCTGGGGCTATTTTCTACTGTGTATTTTCATCACATACATTTATATCAAAAGGCTTGTAACATAAAGCTTTTCAAATTCTTCTCCCAACCCCACCCCTAGTGTTTACCTGTGCTGTGCATCAATGCTGAGCAAGTCACAAAGAAAAAAAAGTCACAAGCTCCAGATGAGAAAGCCAAGTCTTCACAAAGCTGAACCCTGACAGCTGATCTATTGGTGGACACTGTTCACTCCCAAAAAGCTCAAAGAAGGCATCTAAAAATATCTTAAGCAATTTGGAGAGGGAAGGGAAGCAGCAAAAATCAATACTGTCAAGTTAACTTTCACCCTACTGTAAAAAGTAAACAAAATACAGATTATATTCTAATTACAGGAGACAATGTGCTTGATTTTGAAAGAAAGTTGGAAAATTTCCTGAAAGAAATGAGGAAAACAGTTGTGCATGTCCATCCATACATGTAAGACCTACTTGTGCACAGCAACAGAACAGAATGGCACAGAAGCCTGACTGTTCTAGGGACAAACCAAGGGAAATCCATATGAACAAGTAAGAGCAGCACATGTTCCTTTCATGAATTAAATCCTTCAGGAGCAGTCCACTCCTGTCCTGTCCCTCCAGGGACTATACACTCAAAAAAGCAGCTGTCAGGTCAGTGCAGCACAAAACTGACCCAAATGACTCCCTGCCAAAGCCCATGGAAGGTAACAAAGTATGTATCACTAAACATTTCCTCAGAAGGAAAGGCATCATGCTACCTGGCATTTTCAGTGGTACACAGGCTCCCCCTAACTCCTAAAATACCCATGTATTGCAACTAAATAATTATTTGTATATTTAGGAGATTTTCTCCTCATCTCTCTCTCTCTCTGAGAAAAAAAGTTATTGGGCTCTCATCATGCCCAGATAGTGCAGAAGTTTTCAGCACTTGCTGCTGCTGCTAATGGGGCCAAAGGATACCAAAGGAGAACATGAACTCCCCTAGGCAACAAACACCATCTCTGTCCCACTGCAATGGGCAAACAAGGACCTGACCATCAAAGGCTGTAAAGAAAGAGCACAAAGTACACCAAGAGGTGCTGGTTTGTCTCTCCAGGCCCCCCCTGCCCAGCACTGCATTAACCTGCACATCCTGTTGCAGCAGAGGCAATCGGAGAAAGGAAATCCGCAGTGATGAGGAGACCTCCCCCCTCACATGAGGGGGGCACAGCAGCAGTAACAGCCACCACCTCACATGGGAGCTCCTTCCCAAGCAGGAAGGAAACACCTTGAAAATACCCTACCTTCCTCCTGGTCCTTTTGAAATCACGGGAGTTGAAGGCCGACCAAAGAGCTTACCCTTCTACCACTCAGGACACTTGAGGTTATCTGCTGCTGTTCTACCCAGCCTATTTTAACAGAACCACCGAAGGAGAAGGAAAGCAAGTCCCACATGTGACATGTCATGCAGACTCTCAGGCAAATATCAGAGACATCCCAGGCATCAAGATATGCCTAAAGGTGAGGTACAGCATAACATAGCCTAAGAAGCTGGGTTCACATTTTTCCAGATACTGAAACTTTAACATCAGAGAAGATTCTGGGTTTAACAGATGTTTTCTTTGTGTTTTCTTGTATTTTCTTGCATTTCTTTGTGTTTACTTTGCATTCTGCTGAGCACAAGTTGCCAGAGTATGTGTGAGCACTTTGCACATTTTCAGGAGTTGCACACAGCTGCTCCCCTGGAAGCTTGGTATGATGTCTGAAACATCTAGGAAGTTCGCACTTCTAGCTGTATTCTAGATAAAATGAAGGAAAAGGAAGCTCATAGGGGTTTTTTACACAACATATACTAACATACATAGTCATCATTTATGGATCACTTTCCCAACTACTACACAAACAGACTAGTCCTTGTACATTTGAGGCTTGTCCCCAAGTAACGCAATCCCTCAGGACTTTGGTGAACTTTACCTCCCCACAGCCTCCCCTGCCCCCTCCCACAAAAGCAAAGAGCAAGCGAACACTGCTCTTGCCTGTGCAGTAACACTGGGATAAGTTACTGCACCCCAGTTACTCAAACTTCTTCCACTGCTCTCCTCACTTCCCTCCTTACTCCTCTGACCATGGTACATATTTTTCTACTGAGCATCATCCTCCTGTTAGCATTAAGTTTTGCCCCTCCACTTCTTTAAAAGCAAGACAAGAAATCCCATGTTAGGGCTATGGATAAAGTTCTTCACAGAAACCATTTTCAGACTTCCTGTTTTACCCAGGACTGGAACATTGTTACTAGAACTTTGTTTTAGACTTACAGCCCAACACATACACACAAACAAATTCTAGCAATTAAAGTTTAACAGCTTGGTTTCTTTCCTGTACAATACTTTGGCAGTTGCAGAAAACTCTTTCCAGAACTTGCCAAGATGTAGGAACAGCTATTTCTGAGCATGATATTCGTCTGAGAGCTCATGTCCCATTAGGAGTGAACTGCAGTGAGCAGGTTTCTGTAGGCAAGTGGTTAAGCAGCTCAGTCTTACTCAGGGATGGTTTGAAAGGCAATTGCTGATTTTCAGCAATGCAGGAGAAATAATCAATGTTACCCAAATCCAGAAAAGCCTCTTGCCAAGGCTGTCTCTTGAGGTCACCAAGGCTCCTGTGGATTAAGAAGGGCAGCAGAACAAATCCACAGATTAGCAGAAGAGAAAAGTTGAACAGAAAATGTGTGACATGGGAGGATTAGTGCCCCAAAGAATGAAAGCAAGTTATAAAAAAACAAGAACACAGGAGAATGAGCATTCAGCATAACCTGCCTTGCTTCCAAAAAGGCAATGTTCAGTGCACTAGATTAAAAGGCTGTAGAGGAAATCTCAGTAGTGGAAGATACGGGAAAATTACTAAGTGGTTCACAAAATCTCTGGCTCACTTCTGGAATAGGCAAACCAGACCCAGAAACCCTTCCTCTTTTTACTTTACATGGCAGAATTTTAATGTTTTTTTGAGCAGGATGGGTCAGCTGTAGCCCAGTTATTGAACTGACAGCTCAATCAACCCTGTAGGAGGGGAGAGAGCAGAGGAGGAGTGGAATGGAGATGCTATCCATGGAGAACACTCCAGCTAATCCAGAACACAGAAACAGTGCAGCACTACAGCCAGTACAGCGCAGGTGAGCAGAGGAAGGGGCATGAGAGTGGTGAACTTTACTTCTCTAACATTTTCAACACTTAATTGTATCACCATATATGGAATCAAAACATCAAGACCTTAAAGTACTACAAACACTTTTGGTTTTTTAATAACTACTGGATACAGACAATGTTAAGATGAAGGGGGCATATTCTGAAAGTTTCTCTTGAAGACACACAAACACGGGCTACCTAACTTGCTTCCTTTTGATCATGGGATTAGATAAGTAGAAAAGCTGACACATAAGAAATATCCCCCAGAAAGCCCAGCTATTACCCTTTATCCTAAGGGCTGACAAAGCTCAGCTCTGGACTTAGACCACACAGCTCAGGCTCAGCTTTTGGATAATTCTTCAGCAGCACCTGTCAAACATGAAGAGCAGTCAGAGCTCCTGTGTGTGCAGCTGTACTTCCCATGAAATTGCCAATGCCTCTGCTGTGTCTCTGCTGTAATTCTCCCTTCAACAAAGGTTCCCATCTGGCACAGCAAGGCTGCCAGAACCCTCTTCATTTCTGTTACCCAGTAGCCCCCAGGGAGCCGTATTTCTAGGTGCATTTCTCTTTCTCAAGAGACTCTGG
>WAAG01001431.1:0-73656 GCA_013390105.1 Tichodroma muraria
AAAAAAAAAATACAACAAGCCAGCACAAGAGAGCAAACCCTGCAGCCTGGGCCCCTGCTCAGGAGGAGTTTGGCTGAGCCAGATGCCACCAGCAAGGGACACGAACAATAGGGCCTTGGTGGGGGGCAGAACAATGGGGTTGGCAGCGGGGGCTGAGCTCAGAAAAGTACACACGAGCTCTGGGAGATGGTGGCTGGGTGCATGTGCCTCTCCAGAGCTGGGAAAACTGCTCTTTAACCAAGTCAGGCAGATATTGAGGTGATTTTCTCTGACCAACCAAATGGCACTAAATTATGTCCCAGCAAATGCATCCTCAGCCTTCTGTGGGGAGCTGGGAGACCCTGGGGATGCTTCTGAGGGGTCCTTGAGATGGTGGGAGAGAAAAGGGAGGCAATGCCCCATGGAGAGCAATCCCAGGCAGGCTCCTGGGGCTTGGAGCATGGGAGGTTTCACCAAGTTCTCCACATATGTCTGCCATGGGAGAAAACCACACATGATCTCTCAGAGTCAGCTTGGAGAGTCCCCAGTTAATGTGCCCCATGCAAAAGGTCTCTCTGCTCTCCATTAAAACTCTCCCCTCAGTGTCTCTAATTGTAAACAAAACTGAAGTGAGATCAGAATTTATAAAAAAAAAAAAAGGAGCCAAACTCAAAAACCAAGCCCCAAAGGGGGCCCCATCGTTTTACCCCCTCCCCTCTCCTGGTGCTAAAAACGCAGGTAATCCTGGTTTTATTTTCCTGCAACTAAATTTGGTGATGATGTCATGTGTGTGGCTGAGCAGAGCAGTTTTCTGAGTGGACAAGTAAGGCTCGAGGACGTATTTAGTATTAATTTATGCACAGCAAATAAAAGCTTTGGTGCCAGAAGATGGGCAGCTCTGTACAGCAGATCAAGAGACTACAGGGCTCAGGCCTGCTCTGCTCTGTCTAATCCTGAAGCTTTTTGCACAAAACAGAGGTTTTTTACCCCAAATCAAGGCTTTTGGCAGCAAAAAGCCAAAGGACTGTCCATGCAGAAGGTGGAAGTCCCTAGGGACCAACAGCTCCCTCTTTGGGGTTTGGGGTACCCCTATTTAAGGTCTCTTCGTAATAGGGACACCTGGCCACCAGAAAGGGTAATTAGCCACTTGTTAGAGCCCTAATTGAGTGAGAAGATTTGCATCTCAGGTCATGGCCACCAACAGCCAAGCTGAAACTTTGTTTTCACATCATAGGAAAAAATACCAAGTGCCAAGCCATGTGGTAAACCAAAATAGCTTATGAAGCATGCAGGTTTTAGAACACGGGGAAGGATGAACCAGGAAGAAAAAAAAAAAGTAGCTTTATATATAGATGCTGAAAACCGAATAAATCACATGACCCAGCCCAAAAAAGGCTTCAGTGAAAAGTTTGTGTCTGGGATTAAGAGCACTAGTCATTACTTTAACTATGTATGGTATGTTCTCGTTTTGAGAAATGTGTACACCAAATATTTTAGCCTTTTCTCATGCAAGGATCCGAAAGGCAAAAAGCTTTTCAGTATTACGCAAATATTAGCCTTTCCAGGACAGTGTTGGCTGGCTGGCTGCTTCCTGTGCTCCTATATTTCCCTGTCTGTGCCTGCATGTGTGCCCTCTGACTCTGTGTGGGGTTTCTGTGGTGGCTTTTTTTTGAAGAGGAACCTTCCTTTTCCTGTTAAAGGTGGTGAAATATAGGGCAGATCCGAGCTTTGCTTGGTTTCTCCCCTGACTTCCACCAGTCCTGGTTGATAAACACTGAAATATTTGATGGGGCTTAGTGTGTTTTGGGGCTACTGGACTTCAACTGTTTTAATTTAATACCCCACAATGGCTTTGGGAAGGTCATGGTGTGCTGAGAGCAGGATTTGACCCCTGGTTTGTCAGGTTTATGGACAAACTAGGCTCTTTCCATCTCCTGGATAATTCATATTTATGGAGTGGGATTTAGGGCTCTTCAGGACTTGCCAGGGTCCCATCACAGCCACTAAAGTGAACATCACACTGGAGATACGTGAACAAAGCTTCCCTACTAAAAATGGACTGCAAAATCAACCCAGCCAGGCTGAACCTCTCCTGGATGTGCAACTCATGGAATCTTGGAGTCACTAAGGTTGGAAAAGCCCTCTAAGTTCATCGTGTCCAGTCCTTCCCTCAGCACTGCCAAGGACACCTTTCATCCACGTTCCCAAGTGCAGGATGCACTGCCCAAGGGCGTGGATGTGGAAAGAAGCTCAAGAGATGTTCTTGCTGCTGCCGTGAGCTATCACGAGGCCTTTGGGAAGTCACAGGGTGTCCCTGCCAGTGAAATGGGGATAATGACACGGAGTGGCTTTGCCACATGCTCTATGCTTTGTTGACAAACAGAGCAGAGTAAAACCAAGGTATCCCTCTATTATTATGTATCTCAGTTAGAAAACTTCTCAAAGAATATTTTGCCCATCTGTTGTTGATAGAATCCCAGAACAGTCTGTGTTGGAAGGGGCCTTAAAGACCCCTGCCACGGGCAGGGACACCTTCCACTGTCCCAGGCTGCTCCAAGCCCCATCCAACCTGCCCTTGGACACTTCCAGGGATCCAGGGGCAGCCACAGCTTCTCTGGGCACCCTGTGCCAGGGACTTCCCACCTTCACAGCCAGGAATTTCTTCCTTATGTCTAATCTAAACCTATGCTCTGTCAGTTTAAAGCCATGTTATGTTTTCCATTAAAATAAGCCTCTTTTAAAACCTGGACTTATTGAACTGTGGTCAGCAGTGCTTCAGGTTTCTTCATTTACAACCCCCTCCCCTCCAGAAGAAACAAGCTGTTAAAATACTTTAATGGATCAACAACTCTGTTGTGATGGTAATGCTGCTCTGGGGAACTTTGATAAGTTAAAAAAAATAAATTTGTGCGGCTATCCCCTGTCCAAACAATTTGCATTGCCTAAGCTGGGACTGGGCAGGACCTGGAGCTCCCTCACTCTGTGTGGTGGCTTTGCATCCCTGTGGCTTCTCTTGCTGCTGTGAGAAGCGTTTGGGACTTGCACAGACTTTACTACACCACGGGAGTTACACCAGTGCCAGAGTCCTCCGTCTAGACAAGCCCTTAAACCTGATTGCTTCATTCCATTACTGATAAAAAGCACTAGACATGGGAATGAGTTTTCCTCTCCATCCTTTCTTCTTTTTTTTTTTTTTTCCCCTTATATCCCCAAGGAAGGAAGACTTGATTTTTTTCTGATCCACCCAAAAGAAACCACAGCAACCACAACTGCAATTATATATATATATCTTTTAAAAAAACCAAAAAACCTTTCTGGCAATTCTTTCACATTCTTTTTTAAGCTTCTTTGCTACATGCAGAACAATAAATGATTTAAAAATGAAACATAAAGGCATCTGTTTGCACTATATTTGAAATTAAATTGGATAAAGCTGAGAGGGAGCAGCTAGTGACTAATACCAAACAGTGCCCAAGTAATAGTATGACGAAGTTAACAGGACCCAAGTTAAGCTAAGTTTCTTCCTAAGGCAGGAAAGACTCCTTTTCTTAGCTCCCTCTAAATGTCACACTGACTTTTTGCAAGATGGGGCCAAAATATTTATTTTCTAAAGTTATTTTTGGTAGAGAACAGTTTTAGGTCTTTTTTCCTTTGTCCTAAGAAGATGACAAAGCCAATGAACATCGACACCAAGGGATTATTGTCTGATGGCTTGGCTGCTGCAAAACCATCACCAATATAAAATTCTCACATCAAAGTGTTTTAGTGACTTGCTGGAGAAAACGGAGCACAGACCAAAAGCAATGGAAGAGAAACATCTGGATGTTTTCCTTGGTTTTGTCCCATTCCTTCAAATCGCTCGTGCTGTATTGCTGTTTCCAGTGAGGCCAGGCTCTAACTGGTTGATGGCTTGGGGGATGCAAGACTGGAAGAGTCATCCCTTTATCCCTCCAGGCCCCTGGAGGGAGAGCAGATGCCCAGGAGGGCAGCTGGCAGCTACGGTTACATCCACAACCCTTCCACTGAGATACACGGTGTTGGATTTGATCTTATCACCGCCACAATTAAAAAGAAGTATCAGTTCCACGCGGCCCACAACCACAGCTCTGGTGTAATTACAGCAGTCTCGCAGCACATTCACACTGTAGGATTATCCCTGGCCTGCCAGCTATAAATTATGCACTGAGTACGGCTCATAATGAAAAAAATGGCATCCTCAGAGCAGCTACCAAGAACATTTTAAGTGCTTGGTTATTGCAAAATGATGGAGCATTTGTAATGAGCCCATTGTTATGGTTTGGTTCTCTCTTACACTTGGAGCAGCGGTGGTGGTGGCAGGGAATTTATGTTCTTATTTTCATATGTTTCCATCTTTTTTAAGGCTTTTAGCACTCAATAAAGCTTAGGTTTTCATGACAATATTCAGACAAGCTAGTTAATGAATCGGAGTCTTTAGCAATTGCAAACTGACTTTAAATGAAATTTATATTCTGAATCTGAGACTATTTAGTCCTTTCTAATTTTAAATTCATTGCCTATCTGCCTCACAAATCAGGATTATGGGCAGAGTAAGTGCTCATAGCTGACCCTGGGGCTATTTGCTTATTTTAGTAGGTAAAAGAGAAAAATACAGATTATTCATCGGAACTGAAGGTATCCACATGGCAAGCAGAGATTTGGTTATGTTACCTATTTCCATTCTCTCCAAGACACTCCTTGAATCAGCAACAGCCTTACTATTTTCCTTGACCTGCTGAAATGGAAAGATTTTTCCCAAACGTAGGTAGGGACAGGTTGTCTGAGGGTGGGCACTGATGGACACAGATGTGCTCAGTGGGGTATTCACAGTTTCCACACTCCCAGGTAGTTTTGTTGTCATACTAAAAATAAATTCAGTCTTCTGCATTATTGCAGAAGCATATATGCAGGGCACTTTTGCATATTTTTCCTATGATTATTTTCACTTTTCAAGGTTCCATTGCTATTAAGCATAAAGATTTCTGAGGCACATGGTCTTATGCCTCAGAGATGGGACAGGAGCTGGGCTGTGAAAAGTTAGATTAATGAGCTGAAAATGCTTCTCAGAGCTGACAGATGATGCTAGCCCTTTCCCTCCACTTTAAATTCAGTGCTAAGGACCAGCCTGTGACAGGGAAAGTAGCAGGAGCCTCATTTCTCTCAAAATAATAATTCTAGAGATCTAACATGGGTGATGTACTCAGCTCTTGATTGCCACAAGTTGTGATGCTGTGAACTCCGAGCACACGCTTACAAATGAAGCTGTGAAAACACTTAAATAGGGCGAAGAACAAAAAAAACCCCCAGTGATATTCTTCACTATGCACCAAGGAAAGGCAGGCAGAAATTGGCCACTGATGTCTTCTTTATCCAAGGAACAGGTATTTTATAACCTGGAAAATCCAGTCACAGAGAATTTACAGGTAGGGTAGGGGGTTTTACTGAACCAATCCAGCCAAGACAGAGTGTGATAAAGAAGAAAACTAATTAGATGTATTTCCAGATTCACAGAAATACTGGTGGGAAGGACTTTCTGAAGGTCTGTGGGTTCTGCTTGGAATGAGACCTGATCAGTGATGGCTTTAGCTGAGCCTTTAAAACCTCCAAAGAGGGAGATTATCATGACCTCCTGAGTGACCTGGCCCAGTGCTGCACCACCTTCAAATGAAGGCTTTTCTATTAATGTTGAATCAGAACATCTTGAACTACAAAACCCGAGGGGAATGCTCCAAACTGGACTCAATATCCCAGGTATGGAATCATCTGTGCTGTACTGTCAGACCAATGGGATCTACCAGAAAAGCAGGATCAGGGTATAGCCAGGTTCTCCACAGAGGAATGACACCAAAAGTCAGAGCAGACTCAGACAAGTTTTTCCTTGCCCGTGTTACTTCTTATAGATCTCAGCTGGGATGGTTTGGATGTGGGTCTGGATGGAAGACTCCCAAATTCTTGAGTGTTTGTAGCCAGAACTGTGTTTGGGTTGGATCTGTGAAGTTTGTAGAGCTCCACAAGAGCGAGTTATTTGTTCTAGCAAATGTACAAACAAGCAGACAAACAAAAACAGAAATGGAAAGAAAATCTGAGCTGTTCCATCAGCAATGGGATTAATAAGCCTCGGTTTCCTATGGCTTTGAGATTTCAGTGTGAGTACCCATGTGGATTTGATAAGGTTTCATAAGAGTTGATCTCCTGCTTCAACTTTTCTCTCTGGACACCCTTTTATTTTTTCACTGACCTTGTAGGAACTTAACATCTTGAAGATCTCATCAAACCCAACCAGAAAACGGCAGGGAATTCCACAGTAATTGGTGAAGAGTGATGGGCAGATGGACACGTAATCTGATCAAACAGGGCCTTGTTCCTGCAAGAATCTGGGCTAAAAACATGTAGATGGAGGTCATAAGACATCTTTGTGAAGCCTGTGTTTATTAATATATAGATGGGTCCTTGTCTGCCTCCCTGCAGAAGAATTTGTTTTTCTCTTTATCAGAGGTATTGTGATTTATAAGAAGAGGAGCAATTGAAAAGGAAGAATATGTTAGACAGGAAACAGTTTGTAGATTTGGGACCATATTTATCCTTACTTTGAAATCACTGGCCTCAAAGCTGAAAAGTAATTTGTTTGAAAATCTCAGGGGAAAAAAAACTTCTTAAAATAAAAATAGTGGGTAGGGGGAAAACTTCAGACCATCAGCGAGGAAGAAAAAGGGTTAATCCTGTCTGCACTAAGCGGCCATTTCCTTGCTTCCAGCTGAAAGGCAGAAATTGCAGGGAAAGGATGTGAAATGAGAAGGGTGTTCATATTTACGAGGGGCAGCTCCGACACTCGGAGCGGGAAGGTGGCGGGAAAAGCCGGCCGGAGTACGATGGCAAACAAACAAACAAACAAACAAACAGAAGGGCTTTGAAGGTGGGTGGCTTCCATGTCCGACTGTTTGCCGTCGACTGAGACACAGTCGTCCTGTGGTTTGGAATTGAGCGGATGCAATGGGAGCGCTCGGGCCTTTGATGATGGGTGTGGTTAGACGGCATTCAGCAGTTCTGGCGCATCCCGCTAAGGACGGAGCGGTCCCTATTGTAGCGCTTCGGTCTGGCCTGTGAGGTGGCCGAGGTGTGCGTTCGGGTGTCAGCTCAGTGACAGCCAAACCTCCTCCAAGTGGGAAGGAGCTACAGCCAGGCAACTGCTGAGAAGAAATGAAGAAGCAGAAAAATCCCCACTTCTCCGGGCCCAAGGAGATAAACCTGGGGGTTAAAGATTCTGCCTGGCGCCTCTTGCTCTCTTCTCATCAGGAGCTTCCCAAAGAAGTCATCAGCAAGGCGGTGCTTCCCAGCGTGGGGTGGCAGAGGAAACAATGAGTCAGGTGAAGAGTCCCAGAAGAGCGTTTCATAAGCCCTTGGAAGAGAAACCGAGCAGCGCTGCCTGAAATAACTCCGGGTTGAGAAGCCGAGAGCTCAGAGAGCAGCAGCCAAAGCACACTGGCCTGGAGGAACACGGCCAGGCAAGGCGAGGGAAGCACGGGGCCGGGTGCTGGGCTCACCCAGCAGGAGGACAGGAGATGCCAGGTCTGTCACAGGGCCAGGCTATGGAGCGGTCACCCCAAATCCTTCATTTCCTGAATCCCTGACCACAGTGATGGATGTGGGAGCTAAGACAGATGGATTGAGCTGCTTTAGCAATGTTCTAGTCCTGCACACACAGCCTGGAAAGAGGAAGAACAAAGCGACCGCTGGTGTTGGCTGGAGAGAACATTCCACTTTTACCTGCCAAGGACCTTCTGTCCCTGCGTGAGAGGGAGGGTGAAGAGAGAGGGATGAGAGGGAAGGGGGCAGATGGAGGGAAGGGAAGGTTTGCAGCAGCGTTCCTCTTGCCGAAATAAACTCCTCATGGTTCCCAGGGAAAGAGGTGAACCCCACGGTGCCATCCAAGAGGAACTGATCCATGACATTCATGTTCCTTGTTTTCCACCCCAGAATTTTGTATTTATTTCCTCTTTATGCAAGTCACCTAAGTGGGTCATCTTCTACGGTGGCATTAATGGGTGTTTGATAATTTTTGGAGCATGGAAATTTGTTTGGAGCATATTTTCAGCCTAAATCCTACAGGGTCCCTCCTCTGGTATAATTAAGGCCTATCAAGGAACTGTGTATGTTACAATAAGCTCCATAATTCAACATAGGATAAAGCCATCTGCCATGTCAGGATTCATACATATCCATAGGAAATTTAGCCCTGGATCTTGCACTGACAGTGTAAGGATTGGTTAAAAGACTGAGGCTTTGCTCCCTCGCACGATACCATGACAGAAAAGAAATTAAGCTGTAGAATTCAAAGTCAATCCAATTTGTATAAATAGGCACTGCAAAAATCCAGACCTTCTAGCTTACACGGCTGCTCCTTGCTGGCAGAGACAATTCCGAGCCAAAACACGGCATTGTTGGTCATGGAGAGCACCAACTGTCCTTGCTCTAATTGCAGGGAAGGGATTGAGGATTAGGAGTTCTTTGAGTTCAAGATGGCTGGCAGCTTGATGGTGTTTGTACATACATCAAAGGCTGTGCTCTTCCACAACTCATTAATTTGGGTTGGAAATCTCATAAAAGCAATTTTTCCAGAAATTCTGTGTTCTGGTTTTACCCAGACAGCAGCAGTTGTGACAGCAGACCTTGGTCTGGGCTGGCAAAAAGTACAGAGGCTGACAAATATGATACTGGTGTCCTGTAGCAACCAAAATAATGACTTTTTCTATCAAAATAGTGACTTCAGTAGATAGTACATGAAGACGACTCACAACCAGAGTGTGAATCAGCCCCAAAGCAGTAGCCAAGGACTCCTGACACCAGCGTCCAACCTACTCCTCCCCAGGATGCCTCAGCCCCAAACACAGACCTTCCCTAACTGGGGATTTAAACCAGACATGGCACGTTTCTAAGCCACGTGGCACCTTCTGCCAGGTGACACAGCCCAGGGAGAGGGCCTGGCACTGGTGTGGAAGGCAGGAAGCCTTGGGCTTGGGTCATTCAAAGGCTGAGTCTACCACCTCCTGGGAATGTCGCACAGTCAGCATTCAAGTCACCTTGGATCACTCACTCCCAGTGTCATGGCAGGAGGCGGTGCCAGTGACCAGACAGCCCAGGGGCCAGAGGTATTCCAGCAGGACCTGGCTCTGGTGCTATTTTCTCAGTATCTTTGGTCTATCCTCTTCCATTTCTCCAGGCCTCAGGTGTCCTGGGTGCAAGGCAGAGATGAGCAGTGCGGTCCCCAAGCAGAAGAGCCCTCAAGGTGAAGTCTCACCTGTGTGAGGGCATCAGCTGGAAAATCAGAATCGGGCCCTTTCCCTTGGGAGGCGGCACTGCAAATTCCATTCAGATTATTTAAAAACATAGCGATTTGGTTACATAACTAAATCCAAGGCAGAATGAACCGGAGTATTTTGCTTAAAAGGCCAACATGTAAACTAGCTGTTTTGCTTAAAATAAACAGGACTCTCCAGAGGACAGAATTTCTCACAGTCTCCTCTGGGCTGGCTGTGCTCCTGCAGGACTTTGCTCCAAAGGGAAAGGTTTAGATGCTCTGGGGCCTATGGCAATATGAACAGGCATTGCCTCCAGCTGGTGAGAAAAGTTGAAGGTTATTGTGTTTCACAGGCAGGATGAGGCCTCCAGAGAGAAGGAGATTCCAACTGCACAGCAACAAGTGCCACATTCAAAATTCCATGATGAAATTTGTTATGAAATGATGCCATGGGCAGTATCCCATGCTTTGTTTCAAACCTTTCTCAGGAAAGTAATTAAAATAAAGTAAGGTGGCTGAAAACCTTTTCATTTCTACAAAGTCCTTGGATTTACAGGGTTTAGCCTGGAGAAAAGGAGCCTGAGGAAAGACATTCTCTCTTTCTACAAATACATGAAAGGAGTTTGTAACGAGGTGAGGTTCAGTGTCCTCTCCCAAGTCACAGGACAAGAGGAAATGGCCTGAATTTGCACCAGGGGAGGTTTGGATTGGATATTGGGAAAAATTTCTTCATGCAAAGGGTTGTCAAGCACTGGAATAGGCTGCCCAGAGCAGTGGTGGAGTCCCCATCCCTGGAGGGATTTAAAAGCCATGTAGATGTGGCACTTGGGGACACGGATTAGTGGTGGTCTTGGCAGTGCTGGGGAATGGTTGGACTCGATGGTCTTAAGGGTCTTTTCCAATCTCAATGATTCCATGATTCTAGATTTTGGGGTTTTTTCCCTTTTTTCCACCTCATGTTTATTTGGCTTTTTTTCCTGAGGGTTTCCCATTAGAGACATTTCAGAAGTCGCTTTTGACAAATCACAGAAGGAGAATCGCACCTCCTCATCTATCTATCCATCCATCCATCCATCCATCCATCCATCCATCCATGGCTGGCTGATCTTAGAAACATTTGTGTGCTGAGACAAGTTTGCTGGAAGAACACATCTGTAGAGTAGTGGTTGCTTCACTGCAGCCTTTAGTTAAACTGAGTGTTGTTTAATAAAAAGGGGCGGATCTGGGCTACTGTTTTTTGTAATAAACAAGGGGGAATGGCTTTAAGTTGACAGAGAGCAGGGATAGATGAGATACAAGGAAGAAATTATTCCCTGGGAGGATGGGGAGTCCCTGGCACAGGCTTCCCAGAGAAGCTGTGGCTGCCCCTGGATCCCTGGAAGTGTCCAAGGCCAGGCTGGATGGGGCTTGGGACAGAGGAAGGCACACCTGCCTATGACAGGGGTTGTAACAAGATGAGCTTTCAGGTGCTTTCTAACCCAAACCAGTGTGTGAATTTATGATTCCGCGTTTCTGTGATTATATCCATCTGGAAAGCCGGTAGAAGGAAACAGGGGACCAGTGACGACCACTATTCCTTTCTGGAGTCTACTCTAGCCCACGGCAGGTAGGTGATGTGGTGGATGCACAAGGGCAGGAGCATTCCATTTCTCTCAGCATTGCAGCATCCCCTGGTCCGAGGATAATTCTGAACACTGCCATCATTAGTGCTGTGCCTCGGCGCTAACAGAAAATCCATCTTGGACTCCCGTGACTCAGCACTGCGGCAATTCCCCCCGCTCGGCTCCCCGCGAGCCATTGTCTCCCAAACTCGAAACAGAAGGTCGGGTAAACAGCGAGCCCTGACCTTTTGGGAAGGTTGGGTTTTACACCACGCGGAGGGGCTGGCAGGGGGAGGAAGCCTCCAATTCAGTTGAGCAGCGAGGAGCTGGAGCAGAGCGGCCAAAAGGATGTGGGTGAGGAAGCTGAGGGCAGCGCGGCCGTGGGCGATGAATTGTGTGAGAGGGGTGTAGGTGACGTGGCCAATTCAACAAAAATAAGGTTGGAGCTTTTCCTGTCCAATGTGTCTGACATTATTAGGCTGAAATCCTCCAACAGATTGGGGGTCCCGATGTGCTGGGTGCTTAGGCAGTACCTGCACAGGAGTTTGGAAGCTGCAAAGCATTTGCTGTGGTGGTTTTCTCTGAAAAAAAGAAAATAAATAAGAAAAGGCCCCCCAAAACAAAGCCAAACTGTAAAATAACAATGTGCTGAATTAATTCTGCACTCTGGGAACGTTGAGCGGCTGGTGGTGAAGTCCCAGGAATGTGATGCTGCTGCTTCTCAATTCACCCTCACGGAGCTAGGGGTGGTTCATTGTCTTCCAGCTGCACGCTGAGGGCTCGGGAAGAAGGAAAATGCATCCATGTCTCCCAGGAAAGTCAAGATGTCTGTGTTTCTTGGTCACAGGCAAAGGATTAGTAAAGCACCATTAACCCTACTATAAAAACACACCAGTTAGGGCTTCTTTCATCCCAAACAAAGTTTACAAATACACCCTTATCACTCAGAGAATGTTTATCTTCATGTGTTATAAGCAGATTCCAAGAAAGCAACAGTAGCTAATGAAATTAAATATGATGTTTGGAGGTGCATTTTCTTCACTTAACTAACTAAGCATGCATGTGTGCTTGCATGCCTGTGTATTTAAAGAAAAAGAAGCAAGCCTGGGCTTTGGTTCAGCCTAAATCTCCCATTCCAACATTAATTTAGAAGCTTGACTGATACACGTGGAAGAGGAAGAAAGAGAAAGAAGGAAAACTCCTCTCCTCTCCTCTCCTCTCCTCTCCTCNCTCTCCTCTCCTCTCCTCTCCTCTCCTCTCCTCTCCTCTCCTCTCCTCTCCCTTCCACTCTTTCTCTTTCTCTCCCTTACCCAAGCCAGCTCAGAGGATCTTTTCAGGCCATGCTCTGGGACGGTTCTGCACACATTTGTAATTTATGATCACTCACTTTAGAAGCGATTAACGGCAGCAGAAACCTAATTACAGCCTCCCCGGCTGAGCGCAGCATCCTTTGGGGCTGGAGTTTTAATTGTTTTCTATTTACATTCAAGTTTCCAGGGGCTAACAGCCCAGTAAAGACCCCCAACTAACCCCTTCTCCTAAAAGCTTCATTTATTCTTAATAACATGTTTATAGACCTAGCCTCATTTTTCACAGGAAGGTCACGTTTGTTATCCGTGGTTGTTAGGGAAATGATTAAGGAATCCCGGAAACAGTGGAAGTCCCTACTAAGGAACTGCACAAATGCCTGTTAGCAAAATGCTCTTTCCAGCCCGTGAACAGCCATTCATGGACATGGATAGGAGGATGCCTGTGGCATATGGGATCTGTACCCAGGAGAAGAGCAGGAACTGCCTGCACAGTTCAGCTTAATATGCTCTAATTAGTCTTCTTGGCCTTGACCAAAGCATAAATTACTGCCATCAGTGTTGTTTTTTACTAAGGGGAAAGTGGAATAGGTTCAACCCACCTCACAGAGGTAGGAAAATATTATTGCAGACAATAAATTTGTCAGTACTTTATTTGGGGAACTTGAGTGCAGTCACTCTGTCGTGCCAGCATCCCGACAAACACGGAAGCTCTCAGATAGAAAGATAAAGGTCTCTCCAAAGAAAGTCTCCTTTAGCAAACTGGAAGCACAGCTCTCACTGAGGGAAGCTGGTGGATTAGCGTTTCAGGTTTATTTATTTGTGTTTAAACTGGAACGAGCATTCAAGGGTGAGGAGCTCAGTGTGGTAGGTCCTGCATCACTTCAAATCAAATATTTTGGTCCAGCTGCACCATGGTTACAGATGGCCACTGCTGGGAACAGACAGATGAGGCTACTGTGGTGTTGAAATGTTTGTGACACTTTAGTTTTGATAGAACATTCATTTTGAATGAAATTTAGTTGCCTGTTTTTTTCTAACTCTGCTTTACTGGTTGTATTTTCCTCATCTTGATTATTGGATTCCCAAAAAGGGGGCTCAAGGTGTGACTTGCTAGAAGAATTTAAGAGGTTTTTAGAGGAGCTTAGATGCACATTTAGGTTGCTGAGAATTGCTGTACATCAGCTGAGCCTTGACAAGGGGAGAAGTGGATGTGACTCCAGATGCCAGGCAAAGAGCGTTTCCTTGAGTCCCTCTGAAGGGCTTTTCAGGACAGCCTTTAACTCATGAGGAATAATGAACTGGACCCAAGCAACTTTGCTCAAGATAAAAATTTGGTTGAAACTGGTACACCCCTCCAGAAACTTCAGTTTGGAATTGTCATATTCTGACGAAAACCCCATTTGTCAGGAGGACATTCCTGACACCTCTTCCCTGAACAGCTTTAATTCCTTCCATAAAAGCAGAACAATTAGATTACTTAATATTTATAATAAGGAAAGTTGCAGTCGTGCTTCCAGACCCTTTTGTGGGTGCTCACAGATGCAACTTTCAGCCAACATCTTTTCATCATCATCTGCTGCAGACAACCTGCAGAGGACACTGATGTGCTGAGAGCCCAGACTGGGGTTTAAGGAGGGGTTCTCCATCTGAAAATCTTGCTTGAGCCTGCAAAACTTGCTGCTTAAAACACATTTAGAGTTGTGGTTGGATATCAGGGAAAGGTTCTTCCCCCAGAGGATGCTGGGCACTGCCCAGGCTCCCCAGGGAATGGTGACATTCCCGAGGCTGCCAGAGCTCCAGGAGCTCCAGGACAGCGCTGCCAGGGATGCCCAGGGTGGGATTGTTGGGTGTCTGTGCAGGGCAAGGAGCTGGACTTGATCCCTGGGGGTCCAACACAGGATATTCCATGATTCTATGTCCATGGTGGCAAAGAACAGGCAGAGCAACTCCTCCCTGTTGTGAAGGTCACAGTTTGGGAAGCAGCCCTGGAGAATGGTCCATGCTCCCCCCAGGAGAGGATGGAGTTTGGCAGTCCAGAAGCATGGAGGAAAGGTTGGCTAACTGGCCCTGTGGCTTTCAATGAACTCCACGTGCCAAAGGACATTCTTGCCTCTTTGCTAATCACAGTGGTCATTCCAAAAGGGAATACTGAGAGGCTGGATGCATGGATAATCCGAGAAAACTTCACACCTCCACCTTTGGTACTCTCCTCGCTTTTAGGTCGTGTCTCACAGAGTAGCAGCTGGTGGAAGTGCAGGACTGGGGGATCTCTGCTTTCTGCAGTGACACAAGGGCGAGTCCTTCTGGATCCTGAGGTGGAGGGTGTGAGCCACCAGCTTCCTCCCACACTGGCTGTGGAGAGCAAGCGGTGCTGGATGGCCTGGTGCTTTTATAACAACCTTTTCTTCACAAAAAGTCCAGTGCCCTGTCCCTTGCTTCAGCCTTCTCCCTAAACCCAACCCATATAATTCCTACTGCCTTTCCCTGTCAGTTTGAGCAGTCCTTCCAGCACTTCCACCATCCAACTTTTTTTTGGACTCTCATTTTTCCCTTGCTTCTCCTGGTGGGATCTTGAGACTTACATAAATATTCCTGGGGACTCCAACAGACCATTTTCTGCTGAGTTACACGGCTGGAAACCCAGAGCAATCCTACTCACTGGAAACACTGAAGTCAGTGGAGCTACTGCAGCATTCACCGGTGGGAGTTGAGCAATGTCCTGAGCAGCTTCCCAGTGTGTTTTCCTCCCTTTCTGTTCCTGTTCTCTTCCAAGGGGGGAGCGAGGAAGGGAAGATGAATGGATGTGTGAACCATGCAAACACATCGACTCCCTCTAGTGGCTTTGACTCCATATGGAAGTTGATGGCTCGTTCCTTCATCTGCAGCCTCAGAGGACTGCGGCCAGAGCAGCCCAGGGACTCAGGCAGGACAAGGGACACTGCTGCAAGACCTGTCGTCTCATGAGACCCTTTTCCTTGAAAAATTAGTTTATTTGGAGAAGAAACAGCTCATGTGCTTTGGGAGGGGAAAGCAATGGAGGCAAGAGCTCCTTGTGGGCGTGGAGAGCCCAGGACATGCTCAGAATTAAATACACGACAGCCTCTTGCTTGCAGTGCCTCTTGTAGACAGTGCTTTGTCCAAAAAAAGGCTTTTATTCAGAGTTTTTAAAGCCCTGTCACGAGAGATGCTTTGATCTGCCTGTCTTTTCTGCCCTATGTAGCTGATTTTTTTGGGGCTCTCCTTTCTTAACTCCATGAAACCATACCTGTGTGTGACTGCTTCTTCCTTTCATAATCAAGTCCTGTGGTTACTTCTGCAGCTCCACTAAGCTCAGAATCATTCCCAAAATCCTCCCCTCTGAATGCATGAACACAAGAGTTGGATTAGTTTTACTTTTTCGGTAAAAAGCCTTTCAAAATTTTGTAATTTTTTTAAAACAATACCACAGGTCCCTAAGGGATGTATTTTTTATTATTTTTTTTTTTTGTCCCAGAAACAAAAAAAGAAGAGAATTGTCTTCAAATTGTAACCACAGAGAACAATATTATAGACATGCTCATTAGCAAACTAGGCCTTCAGTGCAGTGATCCCAAATGTCCTTCTGGATTTCCTTAGCTTCCTGCAATCCCCAGTCCAGGCATTCAGGCAGCTGTGAAGTCTTCGCATGTTTCAAGTGCAGCCAGTGTGAACAGACTCTCCCTACTTTAGGAACACATTTTTAAGAATACAGGAATATTAGATACGAGGAAGAAAGGTTTTACAAGAAGGGTGGTGAGGAACTGGCACAGGTGGCCCGGGGAGGTGGTGGATGCCCCATCCCTGGAAGTGTTCAAGGACTGAGCAGCCAGATCTAGCTGAAAATGTCCCTGCTTATTGCAGAGGGATGGACTAGATGGCCTTTAAATGTCCCTTCCAACCCAAATTATCCTGTGATTCCATTAATATAAATTTTTCAGCACTCCTTGAAGATGTGGCTTCTTCTACCCACCAGTGGAGCTGCAACTTTGCTCAAACTCTTCCTATCTCAACATCACCTCTGTCTCTTACAACCACTGCTGTCCACCTCAAAAGCTCTTGCAAAGGTTTCTGTGCCACCATGTGGCTTTCACCATGTGGCTTTCATCATGTCACACCACAATGCATTTATAGATGGTTCCCAAAATTCCCAAACCCATTCCTACCAGCACTTTTTTGTCCTCTCTCCTGTTCCCACGCCACTTGCCACTTCCCATTCACTATCAAGAAACTTTGCACAGGTCACTGATGTTCTCCTTCATTCTTCCAATCCCTGCTGGATTCGTGCTCTCTCCCATGCTTGCAGGAAGTAACCAAAGCACAGAGGTGCATCCTGGACCTCCTGAGAAACCTCTTTTAAAAATTCTTTTGCGGCAGCTGTAGGAAAAAATGCACAGAAATGGGGTCCTGGCTTGTCACATTGAATGTTCCTATGCCCTATGGCAGTGGTGCTATGAATAGAAGAAGTGATGACAATAATAATTAGGATGGGCTAATTTTTATTATTTTTCCATGGAAACTGGAGTGTTTTTGTCAGTGTGATGTCTTGTGCAGCCGGAGATGGAGAGGCCCCGACTCTGCTGGGTGACTCAGACCCTCTGGATGAAGTAGAGGGGGTCTGGACTGCACAGCTGAGCTCAGGTGAGATTGATCCCTTGGGATTTGCAGCTGCCCACACCCCAGCGCTTCTAACGGAATGGAAAACGCTCCGGGCTTTTGGAAGAAGCAGCCCTTAAATCCTTGATGTGAGTTTTGGTTTTCCTTTTGTAAATGAAGTTTTTGTTGGTGATCCCAGTTCCTGACCAGTCTTTGTTTGCTGACAATGTAAACTCCTGGGGCAAGGATACTTTTTCCCCCCGGATTGCAGCAGAGTTTGGCCGCTTGCTCATCCTCTCCTGCCTGGGCCTCTGGTTGCTGCAAGGGCACGAAGGGATCATCACTGTCAGTTTACAAACACAGGCATCTCCTCTTTTAAATTTTTTTTTTTTTTTTTTGTGGTTTCCTGATGAATCTCCAGACTAGGACGCTGAAAAACATACGATTAGTAAATCTTCAAATCCCCAGCTGAAACAATTACAACCCCGTGGCTGTGCAGCAGCGAGATGCCGCTGGATAACGTAATCACAGCTTTACATGGCTGCTGCTGATCTCTGGGTTTATAATGATTTCATTTCCCCTCTCCCACCTCCTTTATATTTGCTATTATGTGAAACCCTAAGAACTAATTACAAGTGGGTGGATCAAAGATGATACATTTTAATTTTCCTTCCAGCCTCACCCACTGACGGTGAGGAATCCAGCATAACCCATTAAACTGTAGGTACTTGCTGACAGAAAGGGAACCATCTGCTGAACAACTTCTGTTAATTATTTTGGAGCACACTAACGAGAAGAAAGCACAGGCCTGTAATGACCTTTCCCTTGGTGGCAGAATCCACTGCAAAGTAGACAGTTGTGGCTTGAAGCCAAAAGTTAATGGTTAGTATTGGCACAACAGACTCCGGCACACTAGTATTTATTAATTTCCCTGTAGTGGAGAAAATATTCCAGGCATTCTGAGTATAAAACTTCCTAGCACCTGCATGAAACGAGCTCCAAAATATTCATTTAGAGCATTTTTCAAGAGTCCCTCAGAAAATGTGGACTTCACATGTTTACTTCCTTGTGGTGTTCTTTTTGTTTTGTCACATCTGATTTGGTCAAACAACCTTTTGTTTTGTTTAGCAATGAGCAATATTTACACAGGGCTTTTTTGGCACATAAGAATCACAATTATTTCATGTCCCTGAGGCAAAGAGGTCGGTGGAAACTTATGCCCCTTGTAGACACGTGGACTGGTAACGCATATGTTTTATTTTTATCTATTTTGTCTGTTTTAGTGCACCTGAATAAACTGGCTTTTTCTTTGCCCTTTCTGGTAGATGCCTGCTGGGCTTAATCCAGAGATCACAGAGGTTTCTGTGGAGCTGAGCAGACTTTGGATCACCCCTCAAAGTATCTGAATATCTTGAGTATGAATTACCCATCTGCCTTAATACTTAAATGGTGTGAAACTTCACCCTGTTTCTTAATAGGTTTTGCAACAGAGCTGTGCCACTGCTTTGGGGAAGGAGAACAGAAGGATATCCCACTGAATCCTGCAGGGTATTTCAGCTACAACTCTGTCCCTCAATGCTAAAATATTGAACCTTTGAACTGTATTTTTAATTAACCAAGGGATTGCCCATTGCACAGGCGGGCTGGTCTACTCTGCTTGACTTCTGTGGGGTTTGTATGACTGTGGAAACTGTGGCATTTCAGTGCAGCAGGGCCATTTCAAGGACAGTTTCCTCACGTGTCTAACCAGGCACTCTAACCAGGAATGCTCTTTCTAGGTCCATGTTTGCAGCCTTATTGCTCTAAGACCAGCAGGTAAAGTAAAGACGCAACATAAGTGGTAAATTAAAAGCTGTTTGTGTCTAAGTCATCCCATCTGTGTCTTTTGGATAGAAGTCAACCATCTTTGAAACCACATGCATCAAGCAATTGGCTAAACGTCCTCATAGACAGGATGTCTCCTATTTGCATTTGAAGTGCTGTGCTTTCTGTTTAAAATACGAATGCAACTCCCTTATACCATTTTCTCAACCTGTTTACAAATAGTGGCTGTTGCATAATCGAAAATAGGTGTTAAAACGCTGAGGCTGTCAAGGGGCTTTAAAGCATCTTTGTGTGAAGTACATGAGATTTATTGAAAACACCTGAGGTAGTGAATGCCCCGGGCTCTCCCCTGCCTCCAGCCCAGCCCACCACCACCACTGCCACCCACCACCAGCTTTGAAGTCCCTTCATTGGTCATAGAGGCTCTGCAAGTTCGTGTACACACCTATCATTCAAAGGGCAATATATTATCCACATGACAGATGTAATCAGTCCCTTGGTCTCTTAGAAGTGCAGCTGTTGGTGAATTCTTTTTTGTGAATGTAATATTTGAGAAGACTTAAGTTAAAAACTGACACTTCCATTGAAATCTCATCTCCTTTGGAAAGAAGGTTTCCCCTTTTCTGGCTCTCCTCCGTGTGTGACAGCCAGGGATGTGTCAAACAGCATTCAACTGACAGTTTCCAACAGAGATGCCATTAGCAAAGATGGCATGAAAATAACACTCCCTTAGAAACACTTTTAATGTGAGCTGTTTGTTTCCAGAGCTGTGGCAAGGCCAAGTGAAGAGGAGAAATGTAATTTAGGAGGAAGGCATCTATTGCAAGGAAAAAAAATATAAGAGGTGCTGCAATTTGGGAACAGGTAGATGCAGAGGAACCAGAGGGAGCAGGACCAAATGAGAGGAAGAGATGGAGGGACCAGCATGGTGATCTTGGACCATTTAACCCTCAGTCTATGCACCAAGCAAGGTGACTCCAGCCCAAAGTCACTCTAGAAAAGGACATTAAGGGTATGGAGAGGTGCAGGGGAACCAACTGAAAAAAATTGTTGGCAGCAATTTCCCACAGAAGCTGTGGCTGCCCCATCCCTGGAAGTGCCCAAGGCCACATTGGATGGGGCTTGGAGCAACCTGGGATAGTGGGAGGTGTCTCTGCCCATGGCAGGGGGTTGGAACAAGATGAGCTTCAAGGCCCCTTCCAATCCTAACAGTTCTATGATTCTCTGAGGTCTGGAAGGAAAGAAAGCACTTCCTTGCTTTCCAAACAGGGAAAGGTACCCATCCCCAGCTGGGCCAACTGCCCAAAGCCTTGGCTCAATCGGGAAGCAAACCCCAGGCTGCCCAAAGGCTCGTCCAGTGCCTGAACCGCAGGCTCGTCCTTTCCTTTTATTGGTAAAAATAAAAATATGACCTTCTTTTGGCAGCCTTACAGAGCAGATGCTGCTTTTTAGATGACAGCATAGAAATGCAGAAAAACTTTGGGGATTTGCAGAAATTCTTTCCAACGACAGATTGTCTGGCCTACCAGTGTCATAATGTCAGGCCTGAAACATGCCATAAAGCTTTCTTTCAGCAGAACAAACATAACCCCCTAGACCAGCTCTGTGACAAGCAAGTAAAACAAAGCAGGGTAATTGCGGTTGGAAACCCACCAGGCTCCTAATGTGACCTCTTGAATACTAATAGTTATTGGAGATGCAATGAATAAACGTCAGGAATATCACCAGCAATCCGTATTTAAGAGAGGGACTCCAGAGGAAAAGTTTGTGAACAAAAAAAAAACATTTCTGAATGTGAGTTACAGTAAGGAGGAAGCGCTCATGTGGCTCCTGGAGAGCCTGGATGTGTTTTTCATGCACTGGTGGACTCGAGGATGGAGACAGAGGACTCCTGGCTGCTACAAGCTACCAGATTGTCAAATCCCCTGATGCAGAAGATGAAATCCAAGCTCTTTATGGAGCTTCCTTGCTCAATAAACGCACAGGTGGAAAATAAGTGAGGAGGGAATAAAAAGGATATGGCACGCTGCATGTTGAGCCACCTGAGCATCTTTGGAAGGCCACAGGTTGCCTATAAACATTTTTTTGTGTCAGAATGTGTCATCCATGCATACAAGGCAGTCCCTGGTGCCTAAATCTCTTGGGAGATCCCACACCATTCTCCCTCCCACCCAATTACTGGATAACTGGGGGAGGTGAACCAGGGATGTGTGACTTAAGGGCTTATGATCAGAGTGCCTTCAGGGCAGGAAAGCCTCCTTTCCTGGCAGAGTTTGCCTCTGCCTTTAACTTTGAGCATTTTAACTATTATCTCAATACCTTTTCCACTTCCAACTATCTCCTTCATGCTCCAGCATCAAGTGTGATGTGTCAGTGCACAGGTCCTGCCCAGAGATAATTCTGTGCTGAAAGCAGACCCAGAACTTCAATATATGCAGCCAGAGACCTGGTGTTGGTAAGACCAAACTGCAAAATACAGAAGATAGACTTCATGATGCCAAGAGAAATTCTTGGCATCAAGAATTGGTTTGGCTGACAAGTTTCTGCTCTTCTTTGCATAACATAGTGAACAGAATTGACGGAGTAAAAATTAACAAAAAAAAAACCCAAAAAAACCCCCCAAAAACCCCCACCAAAACAAAAAAATACAGAAAACCCCACAAACCCCTCAACCCTATATTTTGTTTGTGTAGGAACTGGAAGAGGAGAGAAATGGGATACTTGGTTTTTCCGTATGTGGATCTCAGTGCTGCAAAGGAGAAGCCAAGAGGTTTGATTCCAAATAGCCACTGGTGTGTGGCCATCATTGTATCTTACTGAACAGCACATTTTACATAAGACTCCTTGCACTAATTATTGAATTTTTGAATTAAAATGACTCAGATGCCTTGGACGCTCCTTTGGTGGGTGCCTGGCCCTATACCCATGGCAGGGAATAGTCTGACCTCTTTTATCCACATGTAATGAAGGAGCAGAGATCTTGTGGCAGCACAGCCAAAGCTCGTGTGGCTCATGCAGAGCTGTTCCCCTTTAAATTGGCTGCTCAGCTGAGCCATTTGTGTGATTTCAGCGGACCAGATATGTCAGCCTGTTTCCTTTTTCTCATTCCCTTCTCCAGCGTCACCAGTGATATGACTTAAGACTTGGGAGGTAGCACTGAGGCTCGTTGGGTGGTGTATGTAAGATGAGACACTGTTTAGTTTCAAGGCTGGGAATTCAAGGGCTTGGTTGCACAGGCTGGGCAGAAAAGTGCTTCTTTTTATAGGTTTTGAGGGTGCCACCTTTTAATGTCATGGAGAAACCCCTTGTCGCTGCCATGGACCTCTGCATCTTCTTGGCTGCTTCCTACTTGGCCATGTCCTTGCCTCTTTCCCTTCTTACTAAGGAAAACAATCCCTTGGAGGTATTTCTGGTTTGGTTTTTTTGTTTGTTTGTTTGTTTGTTGTGGGGGTTTGTTGGGGGTGATTTGTGGGAATACAAGGTTTCAGCACTAAAGCACAGGTTTAACTTCAGTGATTGAGTTTGACAGGAATATAACGATGCCCTAAAGATACAAAAATACCCAGCTTGTAAGAGAGAATGAGCCAACCCAGGCCAGCCTTGTTTTGAGCTTGAGCTGGGTTCCCACCTTTCAAACCCATGCCTCACCCAGGAGCAGAAATGTCCTGCTGGGAAAGCTGCAGGATCAATGTGGTGCTGGTTAGACTTAAGATGGCACGAGGTTGAGGCCCTAATTTCTTCCATGGGTGTTTGCATCTATCCTGTGCACTGCAAGTTGGAGGCATGGCTGGAGAGTTTCTGGTGTGAGGAGATGTGTGACCCAGGCCAGTGGCACAGGCTCGGTGCTGGGGGGCTGCCTGAAGGGTGTTTCACCCTGTTTCCCACTTGCTGCAATTAAATTTCCTCACTGTTACCCACACTACACTTCCCCAGACCTTTCCACCTTGCTGTGGATGTTGGGACTCTCCTGCCAGTTGGGCAGGGGTAGAGCAGAGCCTTTACTAATGAAATTCAGAAAGTCGTGTCCCTCTTATCTGATGGGCCCAGGGAGCCTCGGCAGCCCTTTGTTCTCAGCCATGGCATGGGGGGGAGTGGGGTGGGGTGGTGGAATCAGAGAATCAGAGGATCCTCCTGGTTCGAGGATGGGATCTAAGGGGACTGGTACCCAGAGACTCTCAGATCTGTCTGCCTGCCTGCCTAAAAGTCCTAAAAAAAGTCCTAAAAAACACACTGGCTGCAGCATGCATAGCCCAGTGTGAAGTCAGCCAGGAACAAGCCAGAGAACCTGCCTCTGACCCTGAGGACATTGCTTGAAAAATATTTTCCAGAACTCAGTGCCTGGGGACCTGCAGCTAACAAACATTCTGGAAGTGTAATCACAGCCTTTGGCTCTGCTGCTGAACCACCTACGGGAGGTGAGTTTAAAGAGAGCGGCTTTAAAGCTGTCAACATAAGAAGGAGGGAAGCCAAATTGCTTTCGTGCTTGAGCTCTTGTGCCAGCTGGTTTGTCATGGGATTGGTATGTAGCAAAGATAGAGTCGTCTGCAGAAAAGCTGTATTATTCTTTTTTTGGATGGGTCCGCTGGAGATCAGTCAGGACCCACAGTAACTTCCTGAGGGGACAAATCCAGGCCTGAGATAGGCCACTGGCTCCTTGGAAGTTGCATGGAGCTCTGCATTGGGTCAGAAAGTCAGCCTTTGAGGAGAAGAGCTGGAGAAGCCTTCCAGGAGTGAGAGCTGATAAGACAGCAGCTCCCCAGCTGTGCTGTGGCCTCACAGAGGCGCGGATGTCATCGGAGGAATGAGAATTAATAACCCCGGGCCAGACTCTGACCTCTGCTATTCAGGCATAGATCCCTGGCAGCTCGTGGGGCTCATCTCAGCCCTCCCACAGCCCAGGTCCCCTCGTCTCCCACAGACTCTAAACGGAGCTGGGGACATCTGGTCCCTCTCCAAGGCAGATACAAGTAGAGAAGGATGTAGCAAGCTGAATGCCAAGGGTGTGCTCCCGTGCAGAGCATGGCCCCACTCTTCCTCCTGGCACCTGAAATAGAGAGGTGTGATAAGGACCACCCAGCCAGGGATGTAATGTCCTGTGCCAGTCCAAGGGGGACGGGTCGGATTGGGTGAGAATGTGGCACAATGGGTCAGAACTCAGGAACAGGGATATGTAGCCTGGATGGAAGAGAAATCCCTGGCCCTAGGCAAAGCATGTGGTGTATTCCCACAAGGATCCAGGTGAAACTGAGGTCAATCACATTAACAGGAGCTTTTCCAGATGAAGAATTTGCCAGGTGTCCCGGCTGCAGGGTGGAAAGTGATGGTCAGCATGGAGCATCCTGGAAATGTTCTGCTGGTGTCAGCTCTGTCTGTGGGCTCAGGGGACACAAAAAGCCTGAATGATAAGGATGGGGGCAAGATGGCCCTGTGCAATGGTGCAGGGCAGGAATATATTGCCAAACCATCCTGGGAGGATGGGCAGACAAAGTCTTCTCCCTGCAAACCAATCCCCAGTGCTCTTTCAGGATTTTTCTCCAAGATGCAGACACAGATGCCCAAGGTGGCACCCTCAGCATTTCCCTCAACCGCTCCTTAAGTTCATTTGCTCAAGAAAACACACTAATGTAAGAATGTGGAGGGATGAATGGGCTGTAGAGAAGAAAAGGACTAAACTTATGCAGCATAAATCAAGGCCAAAGTGTTCCCAGCCTCTGCCCAGAGCACTGTTTGTGGTCTGTGTGGGGCTGGGGTCTTTCCTTGGCTCACCCGCTGCCACTTCCTCGGACACCTTGAGGTGAGAAATCTCATGACTGGCCAAGCTGGGCTGGACAGTCCTGACAAACTGTCCTCCTCTAAAGCCCCAGCTGGGCTGCAACCCTGCAGCAGATATGAAGCCAGAGGCCTTTCCTCACCCTCTCCTCAAAGGTGCCTTCCCAGGGATGTGAGATCGGCTCCCGTCACTTCCCCGTGCCCGGTGCTGCGAGCAGCCGTGCGAGAGCTGCAGCCCCACGGCTCCTCCCCACATGTGGCTGATCCCTGGTGGTGCTCAGCCCACACCCTGCGTCCCCATCCTCCCGACGAGCTGTTCCCACCCTCCAGCTGGCTGGGGAGAGTCTCCAGCTGCCTCCGTGAGTCAGGAGCGCTGGCTCGGCCCGTCCTCACCTTTCTGGAAACATTGGCAGCCCCTCGCGGGCCCCCAGGGGCATAGCTGCAGGAATGTGTTCTCAAATGAGGTTTGCAGTGTGGGAAAGGTGTGGGGAAGGAGGGCAGGTGGGAAGCTCAGTCCTTGCTGCCACAGGGCTCTGTTCTTCAGGGAGAAATGGAGCCCATGGATTTTGGGGACCATGGATTTTTTGGTCAGTTTTTTTATTCCACTGTTGTCTCATTGATTAAATCATAAGCAACCAAGCCTGGCTCAGTGATTCCTGGGTTTATTGGAGTGGATGGATTGAATGGTGCTTCCTTATTTAGTGCAGGTGATTTGGAGGTAACTGGTGCTTGTGAGTGGCTGGAGATGATGAGATGAAAAACACGTGTGGAGCTGAAGGGCTGGGAAGGGACTTGTTAAGTTCCTGTGCTGTATTTCTCTCAGCCCCAGGCTGGAGGCACTTACAGGACCCGGCAGACTCCACAATGAACAGTTCACCTGTGGACTTCCTCTGGGTTTTCCCCCCAGAGCACTTTGCAGCCTCAGAGAGCCTCCAGCATGGACTGGACATGCCAGACTGATGGACGGTGCTGAGGATGAGGGTGGTGTTGTTCTCAGAGCTGAAGCAGGGGATTTTCCATCCCAGCTGTGGCAGAAGGATTGGTAGGAAGAAGAGTTTTCTTATTTAGTCTTTATGGGAAGAACTGATACTGTTCCTCCAAGATCTCTGGGTATTTCTAGGATGCTGCAGGGCTTTAGGACATGAGTAGTGCTTGCCTGATTTTTCTGGGGACACACTGAAGCCTGTAGGATCCTGAGGTTTTCTGGTGTCCTGGTGAGTGCTCTGAGGCCAGGACTCCAGGGAGGCACAGGCCAAACCCCTGCCTGCCCAAGCTGGCTGGTACAGGTGGTCCCTTCCCATTCCCAGTTCCTGGGATATTATATCATCTGCTGTGTTTATCCATCTGTTTGCAATCTCGGGGAGGTTGGTGTGGTTTTAATTAATGAGCAATTGTTTTTGTGGTTGTTGTGCAGAGCCCCGAGCGATTCAACAGGGGTGGGGGATGCTTATAAATAAAACAATTATTATTACCCAACTTCATTAACATGCAACGCTGCTGTTCCCTCCTTCTGTCCTGCCCCTCCCTGCTGTGTCTGGTCAGGTGGGTCTGGAAGGGAGAGCAGTTACAAGAGCCCAAATGCCCTGAGCAGTGGCAGTATGAACTCTCTGATGAGTCTTTCCTTCAGCCAGGCTAGAAATAATATCTCTCTCCTCCAACCATTTCCACAAAACTTCCAGAAGACAAATTCTTTTTGAAAGTTTTACTTCTCTGCCAAATTGAGCCAAAATCATCAGCGGGTTAGAAACTATTTGCAATGGATTGATGGTGTGTGTGTATCCACCTGTGCACAGTAGCTATATAAATTCTGGGTTTGGGGGGAATGAGGTCCAGAAATGGGCATAGGTGTCTAAAATCACATTTAGGCAGAATATTATACCCAAGTTGTAAAAATCCCTTGTAGAGGGGCTCTTGGACGCTCCCAGGGTGCTGGTTGCCTTTGTGCCCATCAGGTGCTGCAGCTGGTCCGTTCCCCGTGACCTGCTTCACCTCAATAAGGGTTATTCCCGGGTCTGCTTTTTTACTGCCTGCTTTCTTACAGCTCCTCAGTGTCCCTGGAGCCTTGTGATCTGCTTTCTCCAGAAGATTTTATAATTGCTGCTTTGTTTTTCCCCAATAACCAGAGCAATGCAATACAGCTCAGCGTGCTCAGCCTTGCACCTGCTGTGGGGATGGAACCTGTGCCCACCCCCCCTGCTTTCCACCGTGTTTTGGATTTAATCAGGAGATGTTACACTGGACAAGGGATGGGATGACTGTGGGAGTGCGTGATGTGGAGCACTGCAGTGCCAGAGGCATTGCTCTCCTTGTCACCTCATGGCCACAGCCTCCTCCACCCTGGGACACACAAGATGCAGCCAACTGGCAGCTCTCCAGGGTCCATGTGGCTGCTGGCCCTTGAGTTCTGCTTCTTCGGGGATGGATGTGGCCAGCACTGGCTCCTTCCAAGGACTGGAGGGAGCGTGAACAGAGCCCAGCAACTTTCCTCAATCCGTGCTGATTTGCCTGGATCCTCATCCCTGAGCCAGGCCACACCAACTCACAGGAGTCTGGGGAGAACCAAACCTTGTGGTCTCACCACTGACAGATCCAGACACCACTGGACATACTCCACAGCCACTCCCCACACACACCACTCACCACTCCACAGCCCCAGCACAGTGCAGAGTAGGAATTCCTCATCAGACAGCTCTGGTTGACCCTCCACATCCGTGTCTCCTCACTGAGGAAGGGTGGCAGATGCCACCACTGGTGTCAGCTGGAAAGGCAGATTTGGCTGTGCCTTGGTCCCTATCCAGGTGTAAGGAGGTGTCCCGGGACCCACTCAATCCTGCAGCATCAGCTGGAGCTGGAGGAGCTCTGCAGAAACCTGAGATTTCAGAATGCTGAGACAGCAAACTTTGGGATGTCAACTGGGGGGGGTACCACAAATATTCAGAAAACAGCTCCTTTTCTTCCTTCAAGATCCTGCATCCCAGCACTTCACACAGTGGGATATGCACCCTTTTCCAGCCCCTCTTTTACCAGGAGGGTATTCCAAAGCTGGGGTCTCCTGGAGCTCAGCAAGGCATGGGTGACATCAGCTGTCCCCTGGCTCTGAGCAGGCAGGAGCTGCAATGACAAGGGCAGGTGCTGGTCCTGCTTTAAGGAGCTGATGATCTACTGGTGACCAGTGACCAGTGGAGGTGGCCGAGTGCAGAAGGGGGACATGGCTGGAGGGCCAGGCAGCCAAACCCTGCTGCGGGGCACGTGCCGGTCCAGGCAGAGCATTATGGATTATTTCCCTGTGTGCATTCGCCCTGCCAAATATAACTGAGTAGCAGGAGGTTGCTCTGTTTCTAATTGGGTGATGAAAGCCCGTTTAGGAGGCCAAGACCTAATGGTCAGAAGCAGGAGAGGCAGGAATGGAAATGGGACTGATTCCTGGAGCAGCCAGGACCAGCTCTCCCCACTGTGTGGATCTCAGTCCTCCTCGTGGCACAGGGCTCTTGGGGCTGCACTTGGGGAGGATGAGGTTATCACCTGGGAAGGCCTTGGTATAGAAAGGGGTGGAAAATACATTTTGAGCATCGAGATGTCTTGGCTGCACATTGTATTATATTTATATTAGGCTTTCTCTTAAAAAAAAAAAAAAAAAAAGAGAAAAAGAAGAGCTGATTGGAATGGCAATTTTTATCAAACAAAAATTCCCTGTCCCCTGGAAGACTTTTGTATAGACAAAGATTCAATTCCAGCAGGGAAGTGCTTGGTTTCTGTAACAGATGCTTTGGTGACAGCCTCCCAACACACCCTGCCTGAGGGGAGAAGGCAGCATGGACCCTGCAGACCAAAGATCAGCAAGAGAAACCTCAGCCTGGCAGATGAGAAGGA
This sequence comes from Tichodroma muraria, assembly GCA_013390105.1. NCBI lineage: Eukaryota > Metazoa > Chordata > Aves > Passeriformes > Sittidae > Tichodroma > Tichodroma muraria. The sequence continues at coordinate 28,278 of WAAG01001431.1, forward strand.
AGAGTCTGGAGGCCTGGAGCACGTGGCGAGCACAGATATTCCCTGCAGACTCAGTGGCTTTGAAGCCATTCCCATGGCACCCCTCCCACCAGCCCCCTGTGCTGTTTGCAGCACCTCTAGGGGTACTCCATCTCTGTGGGGTGGGAATGAAGGACTCCTGAAGGCAAGAGCTTCTTGAAGGGACAACATAATGCCATGAGTCCCCCCGCTGAGGGGGTCTCAACAGCTCTGTGCTTCAGCAAAGCCTCTGCAGCACCCAAAGATCTGCTAATTACACACTTGGCCCATGAGCTGTGTTTGCAGAGGAGGGGAGAAGGGATCCGTGTACATGGGAGATACAGGGCAGTGAAGTGATGGAATAATTCACTTAGTATTGGGACATTTATGAGTCACCTTCCTCTGCCCCTCCCCTCCGAGGTAGATGTCATAAGGGAGACAAACCCCGCAGTAATCTCCATATAACATATGTGATATGTTTACTTATTTCTTTCCTCTGTCTTCCCTGCTCTGCAATGTAAATACTCATTTGTTCCTCTTCCAGCTGCTGGTACATGGTCTCACCAGTAGGAAATATACTATCATCCAATAAAACCAAACTCTTGGTGGCAACGATGATGATTTATTGATTTTGGCTCCATCGCCCTCCCAGATGGAAATAGAAGCTGGCAGTTAGCTCATGTCTTACAACCCAGCCTAGCCCATTCCCTTCAGCTTGCTGAATGCTGCACTTTGGAGACAGGATCTGCTCCTCCAAAGAAAGTTTCCAGGGCTGTGGCTGGATTTGTTTAAGACTTCAGTCAATGTCAGTTAAATGTGAATGCATCATGGGGACCCCCACTTCCTAATGGCGAGCTACCCCTGGGACAGAGATATCCAGGGCACCTCTCCAGCCCTGCAGGGATGTGTCCACCCCAGAAAACACACGCACCGGGAAGCTCCTGAGCCAACCCAAATAAACACTGAGGAACAGCCTGCAAAGTCCTGACCCATGGAAACTTCCTGGGTCCAAGGGTCTCTGCAGCTGGAGAGGACGTCCTTGCTCACAGCTGTGGTGCCTGCTCCCTTCCCATAGGCTCTCTTCCCTTTCCCTGCCCACTCTGACCCCATGTGAAGCCACGGGGCTCTGGGAAGTGGCCTGGGAGACCTGGTGTGCCTCCTTCCCAGGGTCTAGTGCTGGGCTGCTCCACTTGCTGGCCGAAGTTCAGCAGGCAGAGCCTTCCCTGGAGCAGGGTTTCCAGCCGAGCCCACACACTTGTGCTGTGAGAAGAGCTGAGACCTCTGTGGTTGGTTCGTGTTTCAGAAGCCACTTGTGTGTGGAAGCCTCTTGGCTGGGCACTACTGGCTTTGCAAAAAAAACCTTTTTTCTTTTTTCTTTTTAATTTTTTTCCCCTCGTCGATGCTCTAAGCAGGCCAAGAGGAGCCCTGGGAGCCACCAGCCTGCTCAGGGCTGAGCAGATCCTGATGCCTTTTGTGCAGGGTAAGGATTAATGGAGGTAACAACAGAACCACCTTGGCTTGCCACATCAAGTGGTTTAGAGACCTGTATTGGGTCCCTACAGAAAGTCTCTGTCATGTAAAAGAAAAGCCACGTGCAGTCCCTGAAACTCAAACATTTCTCTGCTTCTCAGGTCCATAGCTTCTTTGGAACAACACCACCAGGCTTGGGTAGAGGCATGGCATGACAGCCACTTCTGCTCTGTCATCTTCACCCTGGTAACCCCCAGAGCAGCCTTTCTTTGGTGTCCCATTTCTGGCTGCATCACCCCCCGTGGCCATGAGCTGGTGGAGAAGGGTTTTCCTGGAGCAGCCAAGGAGCAGTAGCCTGTTTTCCATGGCAGGAACCTGCTGGCACGGCCGTGCCTGGGGCTAGACCGGATTACAACTGCCCTTAAAACTCCCGCTTCATCCTCTGACTGCTCCTGGTCAGAATCTTTCATCTGTTTTGGGAAAGTTTGGTTAACTTTCATGTGGTTTCCAAAAAAGAAAATCATCCACCAGAATTTCCTGTTATGCCATCAGCCTCCAGCCTGGCCAAAAGGAGCAGTTTACTGTTGTTTACATAGCTGCAAAAATGTACTAGGACCTTCCCAGCCCAAGGTGCCTGCTTATTCTTAAAGCCTGGCCTCCCGAGGCTCTGAGTGCCATTTGCAGCTGTGTTTTGCTCTGCAGGCTCTCGTTTCTGTGGAGGGAATTTCTCCGAGGCAGGAAACCATGTCTTCACATGCCTCCACTCCGCACCTCGTGCCAAGGGGCCCTGGTTCTGAGGGGGGATGCAGGATGCTCCTGCATTTGCGGATGTGTACTGGAGCAGGGAAACTGCTCTGAAAGCTCCTGCTGCCAGCGTGAGTGCTGTTAAATTGTGGCATCTCATGGCTGGCATGGTGGGAGGGGAATGGCCCGAGGTGCAGCAGCCAGGGCGGGTGGAAAGGGGAACTGTGGGGCAGGAGGAGGGAGAGCAGCAGGAAAGCGTGGAGCTTTCCAAGAAATCTCACTGCTGTTTGGGGAATGATGCTGAGTCTTTGCCAGGCAGCAGCCAGGCTGGGACCCCATGTAAAAGACCTCTGGGATCTGTGGGAAGGTAAGCAAACAGCCTCTATCACAGGGGCTCTCTTGGAAGACATGTGGTCTTCTATATTTTTGTGTTAATTGGCCTCTTTTCCAGGTGCTGGGGTTTGGCATATGGAAAAGTGGTACTTGCACAGGAAAATAAACCTGTTTTTTGAAGTAGACCTGGAAGGATCTGGAGGAGGCTGTTAGACCCATCTGCTCCCTGTACCTCTGCCATGGGGCACCTCCGCAGCCCTTCAAACATCACGATGAAAAAACAACCTCTCAGCAAATGAAATGCTGCATTAATTTTGAGCATTGTACAAGCCGTCTGTCCTTGGTGTCTGCAGTCTGGGGAGACAGCTCTGGCAAAGTCTGGCTCTTGCTAATCAACCAAAAGACCACTGTGGGAATGTATCTATGGGGAAAACCCCACCAGAGGGAATTGGGGGATCAGAGGAGGAGAGAAACCATCTGAATTTGTACCTTCAGGGTGCTGTTGGCATAATTTAAGTCCTGAGTGGCCAATAACTCAAATTCCCCAAGCAGTCTAATGATATGCAACCATGGATTTCATCAAGGGTCATGGAGCTGCTTCAAGGGCTGGGGCCCCTCTGCTCTGGAACCAGGCTGGGAGAGCTGGGGGTGCTCACCTGGAGAAGAGAAGGCTCCATCCTTTAAAAAACTGGATATTTTTGGCACTGTCCCCTTTTTCACTGTGATCTTATCAGCCCTCACAAGCTGAACACTGTTGAAATTTGTTGGTTACTTCACATGAGTGGAGGGCATCAAGAAATGCCCTCCAGGGAGAGCTCAGAGCCCTTTCAGGGCCTAAAGGGGCTCCAGGAGAGCTGGAGAGGGACTGGGGACAAGGGCCTGGGGTGACAGGACACAGGGAATGGCTTCCCACTGCCAGAGGGCAGGGATTGATGGGATATTGGGAAGGAATTCCTGGCTCTGATGGTAGTGAGGCCCCGGCACAGGCAGCCCAGAGAATCTGTGGCTGTCCTTGGATCCCTGGAAGTGTCCAAGGCCAGATTGGATGGGGCTTGGAGCAGCCTGGGATAATGGAAGGTGTCCCTGCCATGGCAGGGGTTTGTAACAAGATGAGCTTTATGGTCCTTTCTGACCCAAACCATTCTCTGGTTTATGCCTCTGTTCCTATAATTTGTTTCAGCATTGAGACCTAAGGGATTCACTGCAGTGGGATTATGCTGCTGTTTGTTGGCAGAGTAAAAAATGCTTAATAGAAGGCAGCAAAACCTCCATCTAGAGGTGATATCAGAGTGGTACCTGAGTGATTTCAAGGTCTCTGGTCTTTGAATATCTCTGAAAGACCTGCTATGAAGATAATCCCATTTCCCACTCAGTTGCTTTCACCTGCAGGGTTTTCACTCCCCAGCAGAAAGAGCTGAACCACTGAGCTTCCCCCAGGGCACCGATCACAACCCATAAAGTGCACCGAGGTTTATGGAAGGAAAAGCCGAGTTATGTTGGTCACACATCATATCTGAAGTTTATAAAGGGTTAATAAAAATTTAACGGGCAGTTTTGCAAATGGTTACTCACTTTGGTGCCTGATGTGGTCCTTCACAGCCATCGGTTGCTCATTAGGATCAATCTGTAACACAGAACAGTCAGAACCTGTGCTCTGCTTATGGACAGAAATAATTTGGTTTCATTTTTCTGATGAGGAAGATATTTTAACAGAAACACAGTTCTTTGAAATACACAAATGAAAGACTTGAAGTGGCCAGTTCTGTAAGGAACAAAGTAAACTTCTAAACATGTATTTTGTTTTTATCAGGGAAAAAAAATTAGTTTTGCTTATTTCCTCTCTTTTTCCTTTTAAAATGTGGAAAATAAATCCTGCAACCCTTTTCATCATATACTCTTTTTTTTTTTTGCCAGACCAACTTTAAAAGGCAATTCATGAATCAATCCTTAACTAAGACCCTGTGCTTTTATGTTTATATAACTATTGATGTACTGTATTTTTAAAATTAAACCTTTGTTTTTCCATTAATAGAAATTTATGTAAATAAAGAATGAAAAAGAAGTCACTTTTGATCCGATTAAACTTGTAAGATTTTTGCCCAGCTCAGAAGCAATAAGGATTTCAAAATATGGTCTTAGGAAAATCTCTCTGCAAGGTAAAATAACTATGCAACCAGCACAGGAAACGCTATTTTTTTCAGAATATTTATCAGTTTAAAAAACCATTCTCCCGTATGTTTTTCAGTGGATTGTGGAAAAAGTTTCTCTTGCAGGAGCAGGGCAAGAAAAATGAAGACTTGGGGTTGCCTCCTTAATGGAAACCAGCATCACATAATGCTTTCCAATAAAAAGAATGTTCTCCCCGACTGGAGCTCCAGTCCTACAATAATCAGTCGGAATACAATTATCCATCCTGGAATTAGATCAGTAGAGCTGGTGAAAAAAAAACACAAAACCTTTTTTTTTCTGTTATTTTGCTTTTTTGTTTCCTTAAATGAAAAGTTATTTTCAAAATTTGTTTAAATGGAAATATGCTTGCCTGAACATCAAACACTGGAAAAGACCTCTCATTGTAGAATTGTAAAATCATGGAATGGTTTGGGTTGGAAGGGATCTTTAAAGCCCATCCAATTCCACCCCTGCCATGGGCAGGGACACCTTCCACTATCCCAGGTTGCTCCAAACCCTGTCCAGCCTGGCCTTGGACACTGCCAGGGATCCAGGGGCAGCCACAGCTTCTCCGGGAATTCCATCCCAGCCCCTCCCCCTCCTCAAGTCAGGAATTCCTTCCCAATATCCCATCTAGCCTTTCCCCTGGCAGTGGGAAGCCATTCCCTGTGTCCTGTCCCTCCATCCCTTGTCCCCAGTCCCTCTCCAGCTCTCTTGGAGACCCTTTAGGTCCTGAAAGGGGCTCTGAGCTCTCCCTGGAGCTTTCTGTCCTCCAGGCTGATCACTCTCAGCTCTCCCAGCCTGGCTCCAGAGCAGAGGGCCTCCATCGCTCTGGTAATTTTTTGATAAAAATGATATTATTTTTTGCCCCCTCCTCTAATTTGAATTTGGCAAAACAAAAACATACCTATAAATATTTTTTATTCACTTTTTCCATGGGAAAAAATTCCTACTTTCTGACTTGTTAACAGTGAAGTTATACCTAACAGTGGGTGCCCTGGAGATGCGAGTCCATGAGTTTCAAAAAAAATCCTGCGTATTTATGTGTTGGTAGATGGACAGACCCTCATCTCCTGCACAAGGGTGTAGGACCTTCAGTGGGAATGTGGTTGGGATGGCCTTGGGTTCCCTTTTCAGCTTCAAGGCTGCATTTTAGGCATGTTCATAACATGTTCTGAACCTGGTCCATTCAGTCCAGGTTCTGTCTCCAGCAGGAAGAAGACACAAAGGGAGGTGTGCGTGTGGTGTCTCTCCCAGAAATCTCACTACCTCCAGCTCAGAGGATTTCCTTAGCCTGATGTGACCCATTTTCCTAATGATCCCACCTGGAGTGTTCCTCCAAGTAACTGTCCAATCTCTCTTGGATCCCAGGTAAGCTTTTCACACCCAGAGCTCCCATAAGCAAAGATTTTCAGTGGTCCCTTCCCCACCATGGGGGAAATGCCTCCTTTTGTTTATTTGGAGCATGGCTTCTCCACATGGAGCTGCTCCTCTCCTACATCCTGCACAGAAATCCAGCTTGGGGAAGGTTTCCCACAAATGAATCATTTGCAACACTCCCCAGAGCATTTCTTGATGCCCTCCACTCATGTGAAGTAACCAACAAATTTCAACAGTGTTCAGCTTGTGAGGGCTGATAAGATCACAGTGAAAAAGGGGACAGTGCCAAAAATATCCAGCTTTTTAAAGGATGAGCCACATAATGCTTTTAACATTTGGAATCCCTGAGGCCAAGGGCGTCATTAGATCATATACTGTAGATGTATAATGCAGGCTGGAGAGTTTTGCCTGCTTAGCCCTGTGCTGAACCCAGGAATAACTGGTGTTTAAGTGAACGGGTAACACTGAGGGTACTAAAAAGCACCAGAACATGAAACTGCTCCTTCAGTAGCTAGGAAGGATAATGAATCTGTCAACTGGAAGCCACTGTCCTGGGACTGGAGAAGGAAAAACTAATGCTTAAAATCACACAAGTGAGGTAAGGAGGGCAGGATGCTCATGGCCACTACATGTCAATTGTCTGGCCTCATTTTTCTGGAGGGTCTGAGAGCAGATTTTGATGCAAGGGGGCAGTGGGAACATAGGAAATCCCATGTGGTTTTGTTAAGGACAGATTGTGTTCCTCTAACTCAATATATAATCACAGAGATTCATTAAGATAGCTGACTCCTCTGGCAAGGGGAACTCATGTTCCAAATCTGGCCCCAAGAAATTTAATATTGGGTTTGAATAAAAAAGAAGTGGGGATTACACTAGAAACACTTTGTACCTTCAGCAGAGCAACAAGTCAAAGAAAAATATTATTTTTATTTTTGGAGACTGACCTGACATCTGAAGAACCTGTCGAAGGGGTGAGAAATAAAAGCACCACAGCTTTGGGTGATATTGTCAAACCGGAGCAATACCAAAGAGGCAGCCAAAGTAATCTAGTGGAGTGGAAGACACTTGGCCACACAAATGCAAGATCAAGTGCAAGCCAGAACCATTCCCTGGATTGGACAGCAGTGGTTTGGAAATGTGGGACAGAAGGATACGCTCCTTCTTTGTGGGCTGACCAAGGACCACCGGCATGAAAATAGCTGGTGCGTTGGTCACAGACATGTTTAGGCTGAAAATCAGGAGAAATTAGATCCTGAGAGACATGGGAGTCTGGACACCTCACCGAGCTCAGAGCACGAAGAGCCCCTGTGTCACGAGCTTCTTGTGTCATGCCGGTAGGCACAATCCTGGGATTGGAAACGAAAGCTTGTGGTATGATGTGCTGGGTGTCTGACTGTCTGGAATTTCCAAGGGGGATTAGAAGAACAGCTGATGCCCATGTTTGTCATAGAGCATTTAGAGCACATTAAATTAATCACAGGCTTTGGAACTTCCTGGCTCTTGCAGGGGATGAGCATTATTTCCTCACCACAGCTCCTTTCCTGCTCCTTGTGCAATCTCACTCCTGGATTTGTTTTCTTGCCTTTCCCTAAAGCCTAAAGTGACTGGTCTCAGGCAGAGCTGGTGACCACAACACCAAGATGCTCCTCAGATGGGCCTTGACCACTGCCTCTGTTATAAAAGAATTAACAGATCTGTGCTCAAGCACAAGTTTTCTTTTTTTCTTCCCACTTAATTAGTCAATTATGGTTTGGGAGTCCTACTTCTCTCACAGGATGCATCATGGGCCACTTCCATTCTCTCCTGGCATAATTTATAATCCTGCATGGACCAAGCTTGATCTTTCCTGTTCTCTTTCTATGCCACACTGCAGTTTTTGAGGCTTTCTAAACTCATGTCTGGAGAGCTCAGCTGTGAGGTTTTTGCCCTTCCCCTGGGCTGGAAGAAGTAACATCACACAATTGAGTCAGTGAATAGAAATTGCTCACCTGTCCACAGGTCAGCATGACTTGTGCACTTAATTTGGGTGAGTTTTTTCTGCACTTGCTGCATTATATAGAGGAGGAGTTTATTCACCTGTTTTCACTGTAGCAACTGTGAGTGTAACAATGCTCTAACAATCTTAAGGTATTGAATACTGTTTTTGATGAGGTGGTATCAGTGAGAACAGAAGGAGAAGAACAAGCCAAATAAGCACACTCTCCCTCCCAACAGCTACCTCTGATTGATCCATTGGCTCAGTGATTAATTGACCAACCCACTTTGGCAAAGATTCTTTCTCAGGATGTCAAAGGAACAGCAGTGCTCCTTATCTTGCTCTCCATGGCCATCTCCTCCATCTCCTGTTAACACCTTTTCTGCTGAGGCTGAGGGCTCCGGCTGCCACCCTGGAGCTGTGTTTTCACCCCAGGTTTAACTGGGTTCTTTCACAAACCTTTCAGATAAAGCCAATGTGAGTGTAGGGGCAGGCGGGTGTCTCCGAGCACCTGCAGGACCACATGGCACAATGTGACCACCACTGGTGAGTGTGGCCACCCTCCAGGGATGTGTCAGCCAGGGCCCACACACATGCTCGGCAATGGGAAGTGCTGTGCCCCATTCTGCTACACCTTCAGCCTAAAATAAGGCAGGAATGTGATGGGTTTCACCAGCCCTACAAATCAGGCTCAGTCCTTGTGTCACCCTGAGTAGAAGGAACAAGGGGAAAAGCACCATTTGACATTCAGGGAGGTTTGAGCCGGCACCATTTGTCTGTAGGAGAGCTTGGTCAGGCCTGTTACACTGCTGGGCACTGGGGACAGCAGCCTTCTCCCACCATCTGTGTATAATAAATGAAGAATTTGGGTCATAAAAATTTCTACCCTGTTTAAGATGCACGGTATTGCTTTGCTCAAGCTAACTGCCCCTGGCAGTTCCAGTTAATACTTCCGTTTGAAATAAAACCCTTTAAAGCCTTTTAAGCTGACATTTAAAGTAATTTGGGAAACAATGTGAAAACATAATCTTTCTTCCAGGGTATTTTTGTAAGGTATGGAGTGTAGCAGCTCTGCAAAGCCTTTGCCCATGGCAGACAGGCTCTGTGAAGCCTCGGGAAGACATGTTTATCCAGGTTGTGCAATATCATCCTGGCTCCCAGCCTGGCCTTGCACTGCTGCGATCATGGCCAAATGCCTCTTTTCTCCAAGGGTTTGCACCAGCTATTGGGAAGTAAAATAATGCTGGAGCAGGTGAAGGTGCTTAAGGAAGCCTTAGCACTCTCCAGGAGCGTGTGGCACATCTCAGCCTTCCTGAGCAGGCCAGAGCCATGCATCTCTGGCCTGGCACGGCCTGGCACGGCCTGGCATGGCCTCATGGATCCCACTCCACAATCTGAACAGGACCACCCACCCCTGGTGAGGGTGAACGGAGCTGCCTGGCACGGCCTGGCACAGCCTGGAGTGGTCTGGCACAGCCTGGCACGGCCTGGCACAGCCTGGAGTGGTCTGGCATGGCCTGGAGTGGTCTGGCATGGCCTGGCATGGCCTGGCACAGCCTCATGGATCCTGCTCCACCATCTGCACAGGGCCTGACCCCGATGTCCAACCCGCCTGCAGGGCAAGGGCCTGGATCTCCTCGTTTTCCCAAGGGAACCACGAGTCACTTCTTCCCAGACAAAACCCTCTGCACCTGCACCGACCCCTGGCAAAGGAAGTGGGAAGATGGTTTTGTGCAAAATACCCCAAATGTTTTCACTTTGCAAGGGCTGGTTGGGCCCGTTTTCCTGGCAATTATTTTTAGCCATTTTTCCACAAACATTTTTTCCCTCAAAAATGCACAGAAGTTTTTGTTGGTTTTATTTTTCCTTTTTTTTTTCCTATTATCATGTGCTTGGAATCCTGTCTTTAGCAAGTGCATGGCTGAACAGCTGTCTGTGACATGGAGAATTACAAACATCATTTCAGCTCATGATTTTGTTTACATAGTTTGTGGAAAAATGGTAGAGCTTCAGAGATGTCTCAGTGATGTTAGAATTTTTTTTCCTCAGGAATTTTGTTGTAGAAACAAGACCTTTCTGGTGAAGGGAAATCTTTAAGTGCACCACACCAGACACAGGCAACTTTGAACTTCAATAGTACTCAGAATTTTACTGTAAAACAAATGAATAGAATTTCTCAAGGGAAACATTTATCATCCCCCCAAAAAAACCAACAACAACAACCAAACAAACAAACAAACAAACTCAACAACAACAACAAACCAAACCCCCAAAAACCCAAACAAAAACAAACAAACAAACAAACAAACAAGCCAGCATGGAGGGGGAATTGTCTTGAAATTGCTTCCAAATTTTTCTTTCTAGTTAATCTGCAGCTGTATGAATGCTACTCCAAGACACTCCAGCTTTGGCCAGTCCCAAGAAGCACGTGGTGAGAGATTTCCCAATGGCACAAACCAGAGATATCATGAAGAGAAAATAAAATATGTGTTTACTGGAGGCACCAGGGACAGAGTTCACCTGATGGTTCAACAAATCAAAGTCTCCATCTGAGCTACCCACCCTACATTCCTCTACAGGAACACAGGTCTCATCAATACGAGGTTTAGATCACGTGGATAGCCATGGGAATACCCATCTTCCTCAAGCTAAAGTAAATGCCCACATTTTGCCAGGCAAATCCCATGTGAAAGGTGATCTTTTTTTCCCACCCAATGTAAAGAAAATCTTGGGATGAATTGCTCAGGTGAAGATACCCATGGCATTGGCAACAAATTTAAATGATAACACTTTTTGAGTTGATCAAGTGTCGTCCAGGGTAGATGGGCAGGTGGCTGTGGGTGCTGTGGTGACACTCCTTAATTAATTCCATCACTTAATGAGTTTTAAAAGATGATTCTGGAGTACCAACCACCAGACACATGTTCAATACTGCCCAGGAGCAGGAGTTTCTATTCTGCCAGGGCTTCCACTGTTTTGTAAAATGAGAATCATTCCCATTTAGAATTATAAGCTAAAACTCACAACTGCCTCCAGGATAAAAAAACTGAAAGAGGATTGGGATGTTTTGTTAGACTGTGTTGGAGGAGGTAATTTGTTTTGACTTTTACATTGTATCAACTGTTAAGTGTAGCTGAACGTGTAGAACTACATAATCTGCTCTAATAGAACAGGACTGTATTATGATAGAAAAGTCAAAATGTCACAAATTGAAACTACACTATCAAAATGCAATGTTTTGACTTTTTCCTGACCGAAGAGTGTCAGTGACATTTGAACAAGTTCCTGCTTGATTTCAGAAGAAACAGCATTTTCCAGTGGAAAATCTCTTGGTCAAAAATATTTTGAGTGGCTGAGTCAGGGACAGAAATGTAGGGTGAGCACAGGAGAAGGAACTTCTGTGGGTTTCTGCTTGAGTCGTTTTGCTCAGATCTACTCCATCCATCTCAGGGTCTGTGGGACAGGAGTGGAGCTGGGAATGGGACATGAATCAGCCACACACAGCCAGCAACACCCTCTTACAGAGTTATAGAGTCCACGGACCTGCTCTGCTCTTCACTCTGCGGAGGGACCAACCCTGACAGTAACCCAGAGATCCTCTGGGATTTTCCCACCTCTCTGGAAAAGGAAATCCTGCTGGTCTCCTGCTCTGCTTGGCTTAGGGGCAGCAGATCTAGCCCTCCAATGTATCCCTGCCTACTTCAGGCACATTCAGACCTGGTACTTTGATCAACAGATCAATCTTATCAGCACAGCCAGAATATTGGGATTTAACCAATAGTGATAAAGAAATTACTCTCCCTTTCTCAAATTTTTGATTTTTTTTCCCATCAAAGTTCTGTGGAGCAAGAGGGGAAGTTTCCACTCTGTAGTTTTCACCTGAAAAACCCAAGGTTTTTGAACTCTTCATTTTCTTGCCACCCAGTAGGTCCAGCACTGAACGACTTCATTATCCCCAGAGATGAATTACTGCTGATGGAAAGCTGAGAAGCAGATACTGTCACCAAGATCCCTTTTGGATCATGGCTCAGGGCACTGTCTCCTCTCAGCTTCACTGATACCTGTCCCTCCAGAAGCAGCTGAAGGCTGTGGTTGAACTGAGTCCCTGATATTTGGGAACTTCTGGCCTAGGAAAAAAAAAAGATTTTTAAAAAATTCTGGTCCTCTTGCTGTATACAGAATTTCTGAAGTTTTCCTTCCATGGGGCGTTTTCAACACCCCAACTCTCCATTTCAAGGCTCAACTCTACTGAGTCCCAGCTCAGTGTTTAGTTGTTAACTTAGAGTAGCACTGTCCTGAAGACAGGAACTTCCCACATTTAGAGCCTACAGAATTTGCAGAATAGATAAAATAACTTATTGTTGAGACCAAGGGGCTACTTGGCCCAGGGGGTCTACAGTCAAAGCCTTGTTGCAGCGAGGACTCGTGGTCAATATCTGTCCCATGGAAGCTCCACTGATGTTTGTTTTCAGCTCCTTAACACATGCTCTAGAACCACCAGAAATATGTTTCCCATCTAGGCCCTTCCTAAGCCATACTGAAAATGATGGCCTGAGTAAAATTTTACGCCACACTTGAAGGTTTATGAGTTTGCAACATGTAATTTACCCCTGGTGAGGGACTCAGTGGTGGTTTCATGCTCTCTATAATGCTCAGCCAACATTGGCCCTGAAGATAGATCATCAGTGTTTAAATTGTGAAAAGAATGTTGATGACATTTTCTTTTCTTTACTCTGCTCTAGACAAGAGAGGTTCATGTAAAACATAAGCTCTGGCCCCTTTCCAGCGTTAATGCAATTTACTGCAAAAGTGCTCACTTTTTTAATTAAGCTGGAATGCTGCTACTCTTCCTAGGAATGCAAAGCCAACGGGTTACTGACAGAGGGAAGGGCTGATGATGGCAATCTACAATTAACTGAGCAGGGAAAGGCTTTGCCACCTTTGCTGGGCTTTGTTCGGGAGTAAAATTCACTCAGGGAGCAGCTTTGGGACCCAGCAGGCAGAGAGGCTGTTCAGCTGTCTGAGGAGTAATTCTGCAACCTCTTCCCTCTTCGGTGAAGTCACCACGATCAAGTGGCTGGGATGTGAATTTCATAGGCTGATCTAGTTTCTGAATAAATAGAAGTCTGGAATTTTTTTATTTTTTTTTTTAACTTCAAATGGCTCAAAATGAAGAATCTACACCCCCTCCACATGTGCCTGTAGAAAGCTGTTTATGAAAGGAGAGCATAAAATATTTGATCATGGTTTTGATCCAGAACATGCAAACATTTGTCCTCTTGTGCCGGTTTCACCTGGTGGCTTTCATTTTCTTCAACATAAAGACAGGGTGAAGCAAAGTAATAGAAAAATAGAAAACATCTTTGTCGAAAATGAGATTGCAGCTGTGTAACTGGAGCGCACAACCATAAATCAGAATGTCAAATCCAAAGCACATGACTTTTTGCGAGTTCTCCATGTGTGCTATAATGTGATTACAGCCTGGTTACTATTATGATTTAAAACAAAGTCTTTCATGCTAGAAACAAAATGCGGAATGTGAGCAGCCTGGGGGAGAGAGACGGGAGACTTAGCCCTGCCTGTCAGAGGTGGGCTAGAGGGTTTCAAGTGCTTCTCCGTCAGGTGTGAGGGAAGGATTCAACCCCAGCTTTGGCTGCACTCTCAACATCAGGGAAAAATTAGCCTGTGCTGCTCAGCTCTGTCTCACAATCCTCAATTAGGGATGGGGTAGGTTTCTGTCTCCCCATGTCGTAGAAAATCCTAAAGCCAAATACACAGATTACAGAAGTCATTCTTTTCTGTCTATCATATAAACAAATGGTCCAGCTGTTATTGCTAAGATTCCAGTTTGAAAACTTGGACTTTCTTGTATAAACTTCAATGTAATGGTATTTAAAGTGTCATAGACAATAAGCATCTAATCCTAGTCAATAAATTGCAGACTAGTTGCATGAGCTTCGAGAGCTGTTAAAGACAGCTGTGCTTTTTTTGTAATTCAAGTCATTTCCAAATTGGGCAGCCCTCCTGGTGTATTTTCAGACAAACACAGTGTGCTCAGAAAATGTGTTGTTTGGAGGAGCACGAGCATGAAGGCGAGGGCGTCACAATCACCCAGAGACAGAGGGGGATCACATTCTCCATTTCTAAGAAGCTCAGGTTGACAAGGGGGAATTGCAGAGATGTCTGTGAAATTAGTAAATGGCCCTGCAGATCTCCCGAGGGAAAAATGTGGCCCCTGTGGAGAAGACAGGGAATATTCCTATTAACTTCAGTTGAGCCAGCAATATAAATGGGTCCATAGAGACTCCTCTTCAGAGAGAGGGGAAAGAGGGCAAGCATTTTTTAACTATCACTCAGCTGTTTTGGAGAAACAGCAGCCTGCAAGGTCTGAAGAGGGTGGACAAAGCAGTATTTTCCAGGAGTCAGCCAGCTGCCGTGCCCCTGAGGAAGGCTGGTCAGAGCCACATGGGCTCCACCAATGTGAGGTGTCTGGGACACATCTCAGTGCACATGACTTCTCCTGCTGGGATCAAACACGAGGGGTCAGAACAGGGCTCCCTGGGCAGCGAATTTTGGGATCGCGATCAGGGTTTTGCAGAAAGAACGGCAACCACCAGCCCCTCTAATTCCTCTTGTTGACCTCAGTAGGAGATCAATGCTTCTGAAGACCAGACAGGTGCTTGCAATAAGCTTTCAGAGCCTCCCCACCAGGCTCAGGGTGGAAAGCTTGGCTCAGATGTGTATTTGCGAGGTATTTCAAACGTTACATTTGAAACCAGTTAGCACAGGGTCACTGCCTGGTTTCGGGGTTGCCCTGCGGGATTTGGTGGAGTTGAAAGGTGCACTTGCTGCTGGGCTGTCACTCTCCCTCTGTGGCAGCTGCAGTGACAAACATCCAGTCGAGCTGTTTCAAGGGTATTTTTCCACATCTGTGAGCACCAGGCAGATTAATCTATTTCTTTCCCTCCCACGCCCCTGTAAGTCGTTTTATGGCCATCAGAAGGTTTACACCTGAGGAGCAGCCCTGCCTCCTGCTCTGCAGTGCTCAACATCTGCCCCTCAGCACGGATCAAATATCCCTCTCCTTGTCAGCAGCATGAGTAAAACAGACAAGCTGGCGGAGAAAATATAAATCAAAAGCCTCCACTGCAGGGCAGAATTTTTCTGGACCTTTTCACGGGGCCGAGTCTCCGGCATGCTTACCTGGGGGTGCAGAAATCCCACTGAGCACCTGCTGCAAGGGCATCCCAGCACCAGGCTGGGTTCAAATATGTGCAGGCAAGGTGCTTTTGTCCAACCCGTCTCCCTGTGTTGCCCCAGCACAGCGTGGGGAAGGGTCCCAGGATGGGCAGCCAAGCCCCAATCCTGGAGCCGGAAGCCTTGGGCTCAATTTCCCACTTGGCCACAGGCTTCCTGTGTGGTCTTGGGCAAATCATACAGCACACGGCCCGCTCTCAGCATGCTGATATTTTGAGAGAGCCGTGGTTTGGCAGGTGAACGAGGGGAGAGGAGGGTTTATTATTAGCGCCGGTTGAAGCACAAGCACCAGCTCCGTTGCAGTTTTGCAACTCTCTCGGAGCAGGGTTGGGAGGGGAAGGCTCATCCAAACTTGTGCACCCTGGGGATTCATCCCTGCCTCGTGTGCAAGTGGCAGCATCTCCGGGAAAGCAACTCTTGCTGCTCCAAGTAGCCGAGAAACCAGCCCACCATCACGTACGTCCTCAGGAATGCGTGCCTGTGTGGGGCTCTGTAGACAACCCTGATTCATCACCTCCAGAGCAATTAATAAAAACTCGGGCTGGCCCTTCCCCAATATATTGAAAATGATTTGCAATTTGAGAGCGAGAGTCAGTGTTGTTTTTCACATGGAATCAGTTTAATTAATCACACTGTTTGAACAGCTGGGTCCACCATGCATTTCTACTCAAGTTCAGCATTCCTAGAAAACTTGTCAAGTATGAATCAAAATAATACCATCTCCCTGCTTCCAGTGATTAATTGTATATCTCTCCTCCTCATTCACACCTAGACATCAGCTAAATCAAAAGCAGCCTCCTTCCCCACCATGGAGCTTGTGGCTACTCGCCAGTCTAGGATAAATTATCTAGAGAAGGCTTTGAAAAGCTGTTGGGTTACCCTCAAATTTTTGTTATCAACGTCTGTTGCAATTTCACATGTATTTGTAGTCTCTAGGAGCCAGGGACCGCACAGGAAAAGTGAACATTCCAAAATTAAGGATTTGTGGCACAGAATTAAAAAAATAAAATTAATTTCTTGCATCTGGAAGTCCAAGTGAGGTATTTGCGGGAGGTCTCCAAAGGGCGTCTGAACAAAGGGTCAGAGTTTTGAAGAATATGGCTCTGATTTCCAGCGAGGAGTCTGGTATGTCCTGCACATTTCTGTTTGCTTAAAACAAGGTTCTGACTCCGGCTTTGCGGCACTCTGCCGGCACAGATGGTGGATCCTGGTGACCAACACCACGTGTGAGCTGTGAGCTTGGGATAACAGGGCTCAGGCATGGAATGGTGGCTCTGCAAGCCAGAATGAACATGGAAGAGGTGGATACATGTGGGATTATTCCCAAGTCTGAGGAGCTCTTGCCAGGCAGGTACAAGTTATGGCCCTGCTGGCCCTAGCCAGAAAACAACAGATTCTGAGAGTGCAAAAGTAAAGATGTTTGTGAAAACAAGGGAAAGCTTTGGGCAGACATTGGAAGTTTGGCTTTCACAGGGCAAAGGAAGAGCCCTTGAGGCTGTTGGGATTGACCACCCCAATAGAGTCACAGGATAGCAGAGCACAACAATTTTACTCACCAGATCCCCTCTGCAAAAAGCTGCCCCCAGCCCTGGGAGGGGTTAAGGCTTGTTTTCCTTCTGCCATGCCATTGGGCATGAGCCTTGGGAAATCAAAAAGGGGGTAGAAATAGCTGATCCTTCCCCAAGAAGCATACAAGAGGAGTAAAATAAATACGGGATATAAATACGTAAATAAATATGGGATTTCTTTTAAGTAAAGTTGGGATGAAGGAAGAAGGTTAGAGCCAATAGGGACCTAAAAGGTAAGACCTGGTCCTTTTCAGGGATCACCAGTAGAAAGAGGCTTTCTCTGGGGAGAGAAAGTGTCCAGAGGAGCTTTTCCTCCAGCACAACAGGAGATGCAAGTAGGGAAATGAGGTTTGGAGACATTGCTTTGATGCCTCCTTCCGGTCCCAACATCTCCACACTGCAGGAGAAGCACATCAGGCCTGGAAATATGGCCTTGATCACCCTAGAGGACACTCGATCCAACTCCATCCATCTGTGCTCCACAGAGACGTACCTCTTGGGGTACTTCTGTACTTGACATTCTCTGTCTTTGCAGAGACAAATCAATCTCAATCAATCTACCTGATTGTTGTTTCAGTGCTCCTCATTAGCTCTACTCTTGGGGACATGGGCATCTACATGGCAGATTTTCACAGGTAGCTTCTCTACCCTAGTAGTGATGTCCTTCCACTCTTCAGCAGCCCAAATTGGTTTTCCTCTATGCTGCCAATTAGCCTTTTCCACTTCTCCAGCCATCCCCACAAAGCATTGTCTACCATCCATGAATCAGTGTGGAGGTAGAGCTTCGGCCACTTCTTTCTTTCAGCAGCACTGAAAAGAGCTGCCTTCAAGTGACAAAGTGCTGCCTAAAAGGAGCAAATACTGTTCTGGTGCTGTCACAGTGTTACAGGGCCTGGACAAGGCAATGAGCCCAATCTCCAGGCAGCACAGTGGCATCCAGGGATGGACAAATGAACAGAGAAACTTGAGGCTGCTCTCCCACCCTCCTCTCACAGCATTCAGCCTTGACATCAGTGCCATTCCGCACATCCATTCCCCACGAGTGAGTCCTCCCCGTGTACTTCCATGGGAAACACCATAAAATACGAGTAGGCAGGATTGAGGAGAACCTTTGTCCTGCAGGGATGGCTGTGGAAGGCCTGATGGGAACCCATCAATCAGCCATGTCACCAGGGGTGCCAATTAACCAGAGTAAAGTGCCTTTGGGAGATAAGCAAAGCCAATCGTTGACCTTCTGAGGACTGAGCGATAGCAGGACAAGTCCTTAACTTGACAGCTGAGCAGGCAGCATATGACATGTCCCTGTTGCTGGAGGCTTTTCCCAGAGGTTCCCTGTCTGTTTTTTAAGCCCGTGGCCCTGTATTTTGGTGGCGATTTTGTGAATTCTTTAAGAGAGGAAAAGGGCGGGTGTCGTTTTCTCGGGATCGTTGTGTTTTTCCATCCCCGCCGTCCGCTGACCCGTCTGCCAGAGCCCTGCCACGACTCCTGGCAGAGCAGATGTCCTGCAGGCTCCTCAAGAGTGACACGCAAGTGTGTCTGCCAGAGGACGTGTGTCAGAGCGCCTGCCAGGGGTTTGTCCTTAAATGTGCTGTTGGTGACAATCCCCTGCTCTGCAGAGAATGTATAAAACACCAGACTGCCGCAGAAATCAGCCCTCAGAATGAATCACACCTCAGTGTCCCGCTCAGAGTGTTCAGGCAGGCCTGGTTTGCTCTGCAAACCCTTCAAGAGTTCCCTACCATGGTCTTCAGCTGCCTGGGGTCACACATGTCAGCAAAGGGAGGGAATAATCTGTCCCTGCATCCATCATTGGCAGGAAAAACCATCCTGGAGGTACCTTGCAGCAAACCCAAGGAACTTTCTAATGGGCAGGATAAAAACGTCAGGATGGGAGTACCTGGGGAGGATGTGGTGTCTCCATGACCAGACTGAGCTGGTTCTGCCATGGGGCAGGAGGATGGAGGAGGAGACCTCTGGAGTGCTCCCAGCCCTGAGACCCACGCATCTGTGCATGCAAAAGATGTGATGATGAAATGATTTTGCTGCTCCCTCAGGCTTCTCAGCCACAAATTCCCCTCATCAGATCCCACTTCTTCTATATGATTCTGGCAAGAAAATGCATACTTTGAAAAAAAAATTAAAAGAAAAAAAACAAAAAAAGAAAAGAAAAACCCTGGGTTTGCTCTCCATAATGATACCAGATATCCTGCCAACAAAAATACAAACCCTGAAATGGATCTAGTTCTTTTCCCACATTTTTCTAAATATAAGGTCTGAATAGCAGCTCCAAGCTCTCACTTGGAAGGAAAGCTGCAGCCCAGGGCTGGGGTTTAGCTCAGCAGGGGGATGATTGCCTCCGGCAGTACCTCAGGATTGCATCCCGGATGGGGGGTTTCCCGGGAAGCTGAGCTGCTCCATCGGGGCTGAAGCACGTGGGCCACCATGTGGGGCCAGCCCAGGCTTCCAGCAACTCCTTGTGCTGCATCCAAGCTAGAAGGAGACTTTTGTTGGGATAACAAATGGGGCAAAACCAGCCTGGAGTTGGGATGCTTGTCTGGGTGGACTGGGGCACTGAGGGGACTTGCAGCCACGTGAGCAACCACTGCTGAGCTCTGATCCATCCTTGAGGGTTCCCCACCCGGCCATATTTTGATCCCAAATATTCAGATCCCAAAGGTGCCAACCCACATCCTTACCAATTTTCTCTAAAAGATTAATAGACAACTCTAAATCAGCAGTGAAGGGACCAGTATTACTGCCTGCACTGGGCACTTCTAGTTTCCTTTCCCACTGCTTGGATTACAACAACAATTAAAAAAATAATAATTAATTAAAGAGAAAAGAAAACTACAACCTTGAGATCAGAAGTGGGTTTTCTTCCCATTTGTGCACATATAGTTCCCCTCCCTCAGGTCTTGCCATAGGATCCAGGATGGGAATCACAAGGATTATAGGCCAGCCTTGCACAGGCATCAGAAGAAAATAAAGGTCCTGGTGAGTTCAGCAGCAGCTGGGGCCAGTGCAAATCAGTGAATATTGTATGAGGCCAGGGTATATTCATTTCTGATTGCTTCAACTCTCTCTGGATGCTGTGGAATTGCTTATGCCCTGCCTGGGATATTCCAGGGCAGGGATATCACTCAGAGAAAGCACAGCTGAATCTGGGAGCATCACAGGCAAATTAAAGGCCAGGTGAGGAATCTACTGAAATGAGCAGCCTTCTTAGTGGGTTGGGGTCACCATTAAAATCTGAATATTTGTGTCTTTTCAGCTGGACTGTCCCGTGGGCTGCAAGGCTGGGTTTTCTCCCACTCACAATCTAATCATCAGATCCTTTTCAGGGTCTTTTCCAGGTCTTGGACTCCATCAGGTTTACCCAGACCACCACCTCCCCTTCAGGTTGCTCCCACGGAGTATTTTTACTCCATTCATTCTCTCTTTTGCCTTTGCAGGGGAGGTTGGAGGTGCCAATGGAAATGCAGATCATACAACCCCCAGCTTCTGGCCCTGGAGGACAGGGGTGCTCTGAGGAAGCCTGAAGGAGTGCTAGAGGTGGGAGTGACCAACACCTGGGGACACTGCTGGACCTTCCCCTGAGCCAGTGCCACCTTCCCAGCAGCTTCCACAAGCCACACTTGTCAAACAAAGTATTTGTTAAAAAAAAATTACCTTTTTTCCAAATGACCTTTTGGAAAAGATCACCAATTTGGAAACAGTGCTTTTTTTTTTTTTTTTTCTTTTGCCTTAAGGACATTGGAAAATGCTGATTTTTATTTTATTTTTTCCCTTCACTTTCATTTTTTCCTCTCATTCTCTCTTTCTTTTTTTTTTTTTCTTTTCCATTTCCAAAGTCTGGATCCTCTGGTCCTCCCATTAAACAAAAATGTTCCTTTGAGTGGGAAGCTGCAGGGATGTGTCTGGGTGAAGCCTCCTAAGGATGTCTGGCCCTGAGCTTGGTGGGAAAAGGCAGTCATTCACTCAGAGAAGATTTTTTTGTGTGGCAGTCTCTGAAGAGTCCCTGGTATCTGCCTGTGCTGTTTCAAATGTAAGTCACTCAAAACATTCCCTGTGTTTTTTTGCTCATAAAGCTGCTGAGGTACATCCTGCACAGTGAACAAATTACTCAGCTTTAAGCAGATATTTATGCTAATTATCCATGGGAAGCTCTTTCTGCCATTGTAGTTTTTCATCTGCTGGCATAATATTCCAAAGGTTTTATGTGGCGTTAACTATCAGCTGTAAAATCCCCTGAAAGTAACATGAGAAGGAAGAATCTGCTCTGCATACATTTATTTTCTTTAAATGTTCTTGATTTGCCATCTATGAGATGAAAGTGTTTACACTCAGCACTCCCTCCCCATCACTGCAGCAGCCTCTTCTCCCGCCTGCTCTTGCTTCAGTTTATTTACCGAAGAATATTCATATTTTGTAAATCCCAGGTATTTATTCCCTTGATTATTTTGGCATGGTACATTTTGAGGACGCTTGCTTTGTTTTAAGCAAATCTTTTTTCTGCCTTTGAAAAGCAGAGCACTAGTAAAAACAAAGGCAACAGCAATATTTGTTAATGCAAGTCCACGCTCCTAAAATATTTATTCTTTTTCATATGAAGAAGATTAAATGCTTGCAAAATTCTACAGACACATGCACATATTTGACCCAGAGGGATGTCTCTTGGGATTTGTAACAGCAAATGTGTGTTGAACAAAACGTCTTGGCCCTGTACAAACTTACTTTGTGTTCTGAAAGCCAAAAACTTCATTTTAGCATGACCTTAGAAGAATAGTGATACTTTTAGTATTTCCTGGTATTTGGTGCAAGGAATGTTTTTATTTGAATGCAGATGTCATTTGGTTTACAGGAAGGATTTGGTAACATGTCCATGCCAGTACTGCACTTATCCCAAATTTCCTGCTATGGAGGAAGAACATATGTCAAAGCTCACTGTTTGTTAAATTGAAAAGATTCAGTACACCAGAAGCTTCTCTTCTAAACATTGTGACTTTGTGCAATTTACAGAATGTTCTATCTCCATTAAACAATAAACCCTTGACCCCTGGAGCTGGCTTTCAGGATCCTGCTATTTGAGAAGGTAGACATAATGGATGGCAATAATAAATGAAAAGTTCAAGAGGTTAAGAAAAACTGTTTAATTATTTCTCTAGAGCGTGGGCTGCAGAAGAATTGCATATCTGCCTTCTCTCCTGCAGGAACCCTGCAAGGAATGACTGGGGCAGTGCAGCTTGGGCAGGGGATAAAGCAGGTTGCTGGCCCTCAGCTGTGTTTATGAACAAACAGTCTCTGGATACTCTTCCATCGCTGGACCCTTCAGCTTTCTGTGAGTTAACTCCCTGCCAGCAGCAAGCCTGTGCCAGCCCCACAAACCTCAGCATCTGTTTTGCAAGGCTCTTTTATTTGTTAGCATGTGAAAGCTATTGCTCATGTGTGCTTCCCAGCTGTGGTGTGCTTGGTATCTTTAAAGAAATCTTTGCTTTATTCGCTTGTTGAACCCAGACACACACAAAGCAGAGAGTTCTCCCCTCCCCACATGAGCCAGCAGTGTAACCTCTGCTGACAGGTCACCCTTCCCTGCCTTTCCCCTATGCAAACCCAGGAGAAACTTAACGACAGGAAAATCAGGAGGCTTTTCCTTCCTTCCCCCGAACGGGCAGCTCTCGTTTTTACACTCCTGTTTGGTTTCTGTCACAGCACTTGCTGCATTCAATTACCACGGGCTGTATCATGGGACTGAGAGCCCTGAGCTAAAATCATCATCCTCTAGTTATGCAAGTCACTGTACAAACAGCCAGCCAGGGAAAGGCTGCTCCAAAAACATCCACGGCAGGGCAAGGGGTGAGGGAGACACAGGGATCAGGAGTCATCGCCTCCAAGCTCAAGCACATCCAAGGCAGAGCCTCAGACAGGATCCTGCTCAAGGTCTGGGCCGTGGCCACCTGCTGATGAACATTTCCTTCTTTTGGACATACAGAATCATGGAATGGTTTGGTTTGAAAGGGACCTTAAAGATTACCTAATTCCAACCCCCTGCCATGGGCAGGAACAACTTCCACCATCCCAGATTGCTCCAAGCCCCATCCAACCTGGCCTTGGACACTTCCAGGGATCCAGGGGCAGCCACAGCTTCTCTGGGCACCCTGTGCCGGGGCCTCACCACCTTCACAGCCAAGAATTTTTTCTAGGCCTTTTTTTGTGGTGTCTCTTGGGAGGTGTTCCATGTACATGGAGTGTGGCGGGACACAGGTGTGGGTTGGATGCAGTGGTGGGGTCACCCAAGGAGGAGCTGGAATGCCCCTGTCACTGGGACACAGCCCTGCACTGCAATGGGAGCACCCCAGTGAATCTCCACCATCTAATGCCGAGGGCAGATGCTCTGCTTTGGGATCACAGCTTGCCATGCAAGGCCCGGTTACTGACATGGTTTAGTGGCAGGCTTGGCAGTGCTGCTTTAACTCTTTGGACTCAATGACCTTAAAGGTCCTTTTCCAACCCAAATGAATCTATGATCCATGACTGGCCCCCTTTTTATGTGTCTTGCATAGCTCAAGGCTTGCTCTGAGGGTGTTCTGGGAAAGGAAATTCATCATTTAATGCTGAGGCCAGGAGATGGAGCAGACCCTCCTTTGGGGTAAATCAGCTTGTACACGTGACCTCCAAGACTCTAGATCAGTGTGTTAGCTAGAATGTTGGCCAAAGGCTTTTTATTACTATTTTATGACAGATTTTGAAAGGGTTTTAATAGCTTCTCACGCTCAGATCAAGGCACTTTCTCCACCTAAGTGCCTTGATCTGCAGCTTATACCATCAGGAGTCGTTTTCCCAAGATGGGCCTGATGTAAGAAGAATAGCTTGACTTTGCTCTTTCTAAACAACCCCCTTTAAATCAGCTTTCCCTCTCTGCCCACTGTGTGGGATATGAAAGCATCCCAAGCACAATCCCTCTGGTCTCCCCACAGCTCCATCAGGCGGGTGGGAAACGCGACGTCACTTTGTGACCCCGGTGGGACCCGCTCTGTTTAAATAAACAGCCCAGGTTTCATGTAATGTTACACTCCATCATGAGCCCTGGAGCAATAACAGAGCAGGAACCACTCACGTGACTCCTCTGGGATGGATCAATGAACAGAAGGAGCACTGGGCACTGGTGGCTCGAGCTGCAGGTTGGATGGGATGTATCCCCAGCCTGCCACTAGATGAGCAAGAGCTTTCCATGGCCACCTGTAAAGCACCACCTAAAAATGCTTTGGGTGGAAGATTCTTCAGACCCAAAGTAAGTTCTAAGCAAAAGTACACGTGGACATCATTTCCAAGCATAGATTTGAGGTTAAAGAGTCTAATGCTTATTGTTGCTGAGGCAATGGAGGGGGTCTTCCCCAAAAAATGTGTTTGTAAGCACTCGTGCACCCCTGCGGTTGTGATGCAGCCTCCTGCCCAGGTTTGGTTTCTTTCCACAAGGGAGATGATTTATGTCCATCAGCCATAGTGACAGAATTCAGCCAAGGCCTGCAGGTGATGAGAAAATAAAAGTCCAAATAGTGGGAACAATCTGTTTATGGGACATGGGAGCTCATCCTGGCAGAATCTCCAAAGCAGAGAGATTTCTCCTCTCTGTCCCAGTCCTGGAGTACGTGACATTTTCCTCACGCTGGCTACTTCTACAACAAGAAAACTGTGGGATTTTGAGGTCAGTCTTCCTTGGTAAATTCCCCATCAGCTAATGACTAAAATAACGATTCCCCACCCTGTCCCCTCCCTTCCCCTCATGGGTGTGGTGGGAGAACAGTCTCATTTCCACTCAAGAAGGTGTAAGGAGGAGCTTTGGCTCCTGGTAAAAGCTGTCCCCACTTGACCTGGCTGCCAGTGGTATCTGTCCCTTTGGCCCGGGGAGGTTGAAGGAAACCGAATGGGATGGTGACCAGGTCCCTCCCTTGGATGCTGCTGGCCACACAACCTGGCAAGCCTCTGGAAGGCTGGGAAGCCTTCACTGCATCCTCCTCTGGGCACACTGAGTGCCTCTTGGCTCCAGGCCACCAGGACAGCTCCACATCCAACCGGAATCCCGGCAGCTCCCGTCCAACCGCAGCACAGAGCAGGCTTTGGGCCACGTTCAAACCACTCACTGCAGCCCCAGTGAGAGATTTAGGCACTTGGACTTGCAAATGATCCCAGGTTTTTCCACCTTTCCCTGTGGGTGATGTGTCCCATATCATTATTGCTCCTCTCTGGAGTGCCTTCAAGCGCTTCCATATTTCTGGAGCCAAACGTGACCATCTCATGTGAGGCTCCCCTTCTACCTGAACACAAAGCCTCAGCCAAAAAAGACTGTTTGTTCCTCATGGCAATGTCACCAACTGCAGGCTCTCTGTCTCCAGAGTTCCTCAGGCAGCTTTCCTCTCACCACAGGCTGACAGGTACAAGCAAAACCAACGCAGGAGCCAGAGAAAACCCTGAAGTCACCAGTCCATCCTGAAAGGAAATGGAATATGTGCAGCCTCCTCTCAGGAGATTTGGGTTTTACCTTCTTTTGGGGGAGAACCCACCCAGCACACAAGACACGTGGCTGAAGTGGGATATGAAAAAAACCCAGGGTTTTGGTTTTTTTTGCTTCCCATCATGTGTCAGCAATGATGTCTCACTTCTTCAAAGCCACCCTACAGCCCAGCCAGGACAGGTACAAACCCACCATCATCTTGGGTTTCTCTTTCAGAGCCATTCAAGTACCACTGAGGGTCCCAGTTTCTAAGAAATAGGTGACACCATATCTCAGCAATTTGGTGACAGACCAAACCAACCATGATGGCAAATTTTCTGCTCCTGGTCTTTCATCCAGAGGAGACTGGCACTGCTGGAGTCCCCCCTCCCTCCCCTGGAAATGTCCCTCATCATCTTTTCACTGCTGCATCGGGAGGGAGTTCCTCAGCACTGCTGAGGAGCAAGGGGAACCTCGTACAAACCTCTCAGGGACACCCTGGCCAGGGGAAAGCCAATGAAAATAATGACTCACTTGACCCCTCACAAGACAGCCAGCACCCAGAAGTTTTCCACACAGTGTTAAAAACACCATGCACTGGCTTCAGATCGTGCCGGCCATGCCAGACTCCCACCTGTTTATGTGGAAAACTTTATGCACCCAAAGCATGAAGTTTTTCAGCATAATGTGTTGGGTGGATCAAGGTTTCCATGCGCTCCAGTGCTGTCAAAAAGCAGCGTCTCAGCCAACACGGGATGGTGCAAGGAGGGCACAGAAAGTCTGAGTCTTCAGGAACTCATTTGCAGCAGCTCCCTCATTCCTTAGGCACTCAGAGACCTCTCACCTCCTGCCCTTTAATGCACGGAGTGCAGACTGAAGCCAGCTCTGGAGGATGAAAGGAAAGCCCCACTCCTGCACTGCTTTGCAGCTGTGCCCTGGGGGAGGGCTTGGACAGAGGTACCCCCTAAAAACTGAAATTGGCAGGATACATTGGTACAAATTGGTACATTGGCAGGAATTGGTGGGTAGAAAACGTGACAAAATAGAGAGTGGGCTTAGGTAACACACTGCAAGAGGCAGGGCCTAAAAGCAGAAGAGCAGATGATAAGAAAGCTTTGTTTGGAAAGAAGCTGTGTGGACTCACATGGTGACTCCTGGGGTGTCCTGTGCAGGGCTGAGAGTTGGACTCAATGATCCTTGTGGGTCCCTTAAAACTCAGAATATTCTATGATTCTGTGGCTCTGCACAAAATGTTTGTGGCAAAAGGTGAAGTGCAAACATCCTCTCTCAGGAAAACTGCCTTTGTGCAGAAGCAGCGCCAGGACTAGTGCTGGCTGGCCTTAATCTAGGAGTAATTAATTCTTAATTTAGAACTTGACTAAAAAACTGGGGAAGGTACCTGGACAAAGGCAACTGTGCTCCCAGATGCTCTGGAGCCCACGAATGAGACATGGTGCAACCTCCCAGCCAGGTCTTGGGCAAAGGTGTTGCATGTCCTGATCCCAAAGCTCAGTCTTCTGTGCTGCTATTTGAACACTTTGCCCCATGTTCCGCCTCCTGAAGGTGTGGAGAACAAACCTTTTTCCTTCAGCCACAGAAATGCAGCACTGTTCATGCTGGGAGAGACTTGGCAGGTTTGGAACCCAGGGTCAGAACTGGAGTCAGATCAGTTTGCTCAGGGCTTTTTTAGTCACATCTAGAAAACCTCCAGTTTTTCACACTCTGAATTCCTGACTGGTATTAAGTCCCCTTATCAACTTCTACTTCCCAGGCTGAACAAGCTCTGATCCTTCTGCACCTCCCTGTAGGACCATCCAGCCCATCGTGGTGGCCATCTGCTAAACTCAGTCCAGTTTATTGGCATTTTGCTTGTGCTGGGGACACAAACCTGGACACTGCATCCCAGACAAGATCTAATGGTCCCTGGGAAATGGGAATAGTCACAACCTCTCATCTGCTTGCTGTGCTCCTGGTGTACATTTCTCACATGTCACAATTTGCTATGGGTGTCTCAGCAAGCAGTTAGAAAAGCTCCTGCTTGGAATAATTTCCAGTTGCAGAAATCAGTTGCATTTCCCAAACCCAGAGCAAGAAAACATCAAATAGTGATAATCAAAAGCGACGTCGTTTGACTCAAAAATACACAACCCAATTATTACAAATCCTGGCTATGATTTCTCTTGCTTCTTCCCTGGAGCAGCCACACTGCCAAGGGTTGGGTGTCCTGGGGACAGTCACACTGAGGCAATGCCATTCTCCCTTGCTGAGTTCTGCTCTTGGACACTGATGAGTTGAACTCTGAGTTGATCGAGGTCCCGGGACTGCAGCGGTGAGTGACAGTTTTGTTAAGCTGTGATTGATGACTTTGCTACCAAATTCTGATTAATGTTTCCTTCCAAAGCCTCCTTGCCCTCGCAATATGCTGTCCATTAGCCCCTGCCAATATCTGCCTGGAATAACCTCCTGGCTGTGATGGGCGTTGTGTGATTATGGTTATCTAAACGTGTGAATAATTGGGAGGTTATGCCATATTACATGCTTCATCAAGTCCTCTATTCCAGTTTCAGGGAAACATTTGAAGTTCAACACTATGTCTCAATTATGCCTGAATTTCTGGCAAGGGGGAAAAAAAGTCCCACTAACGAAGCTGTCAAAAACACATTCTGCTTTAAATTTCCTGGGACAATTGGACAATGAAACTTGCTCACTCAGTAAAGAGCTGCTTTCTCCTCACAGCATTAACAGGCTCTTGGATTTTATTGGATTTCTTTCCTGCTTGGGCTGTGAAATGAGATCTTGATAAAAAGGAGTCGCACAGTAAATGAGTAAGCTCTGTAAACAATAAATTCTGTGATGAAACATTTATCTCCAGACAGTCTATATGGAAAGCAATGTTGTTCTGCTGGGATATGGAATGAGTTTGCACTGTGGTGGTATTTGTAAATTAATAAAGAAATAAAATAGAAAATAAAATAAAATCTGTTGTTGCAGTGCTGGGACAATATTGTTACTGAAAGCAAGACTTTATTCTCACGTGTGCTCTGCAGAGCATGAATCTGGCCTGGGACTCTGCCCCAGACAGCTTTACACTTCAGGATTTTTATGGGGGACAAACCTATCAATATTCTGACAGATTCCTTTGAAATTTCAGGAGCAAAGAGCAAAGTGCTATTGTAGAGTTACAGATGTCAGCGCTGGACACAGTCACAGGCTCTCCAAAGCAGAGCTGGGCTTCTAACTGGGAAGCCACACCTCCAGCTGGATTTTGTCCCAGTGCCCACATTCTGTGTGCTGGCAGCACGTTCTGCCAGGACAAGGGAGACTGGTACAGGCTGAGTTCAGTGCGAGCAGACACAGGTCAAGAGGTGGCTGGAGAAGTCCAAGAGGCGTTCAAGGGGAGGTAGGAGAATAGCACCATCACTTCTTCAGCTTGTTCTGCCACTATTCCCAGTGTCAGACTGGTTTGGGACTGGGAAGTCACCATCCAGCTTGTTGCAGCGGAGGTTAAGTGAAATCATCAGAAAAAACCCTTTTTTTTTCTCAAAGACAGCATGAAGAACTTTTTCTCTGCACATATTCTCCATGGAATGGAGGCCATCTGCATCTTAGCTTCCTGCTCAGTTGTACTTGTGCAGAGAGGAAGGATTTGTGCTCTGGAAATCACAACAGAGACCAAGCAGGGACCGGCCCACGGCCATTCAGGGGCTGCACAAGGTAGTCAGTGGTGCCAGAGCATGGGGGGGATTATGCTTTTTGCTCTGTGTGTGCTGAGCAGGGGCCACCAGCTGTGTTAACTCCTTAGTTCATGGCTCTGGAGGGATGGCTGTGCAATAAGGTCACCTATGAGGTGATGACAGCGCCAGTCCCACACCTCAGCCTGCCCCATGTGTCACCCATGGTACTTGGATTGGCATGACCAGGGACATCTCCTCACAGCTGTGATTTCCTTGCAGTGGGAAAGCAGCTGGCAGGCTCAGTGACAAAGCTACACAACCATGAGATCACCTTTAATAGGGACAGTAGCCATGTAAGTTGTAGCTCTTCTCCACCTTTCCCCCTCTTTGGGTCCTCATCCCTTTCTCTCTTGGGTTGCTCCCTGCTGCAAATCCCACAGGGAACATCCCCTGTCCGGTAAGAGGCTGGACATGCTGAGTTCATAGTACAACAACAGTGGGAAAGACGAGGCAGTGAAAGGCTGCAGGAAAATCTCAGCAAGGTGAATGCATGGAGACAGACCAAATGTGTTTATATTTCCCGAAATATTGCAAAATACATCCAGCCTTGGCCTACAGTGAAAGCACAAGCAGTAGAGGAATCTAAAGCGTGCAGATGCATTGCATACCAGCATGGAAAAGTGACAGCAAGACAGGGCCAAAGCAGGCCAACCACACTCCCTTGGGAGTCTAGGAAATAAGTGAATCAAACAGGGCTTGGGGCCAAAACAGGCCAAAAAAAAAGGATCCTTTTAGGAGTCCAGGAAATAAAATGAATCAAAGTGTGTTTGGGGCTGTTACAGGCCAACCACAATCCCTCTGGAGTCCAGAAAATGAGTTTAAGTATTGTCCAGGCCAAGAGAGGCAATTAAGCTTCCCCCCACAGGGACAAGTCAGTTGTGAAAAGCAGAAAGTGGGGCCATTCTGCCTTGCCATGGTCAGGACCCCAGAGCACAGGTCAGTAGCCCCCTGCTCGCCCAATTTTCCTTGGGAAGCCCCAGAGGCCGAGGATGCACATCTGGTGCTCTGGGATAGAGTCACCTCCTGTCCAGGACCATCCCTCCTTAAACTCTCTTTGACTTTCGCAGTCTCTTTAATCCCAGAATCCCAGAGGTTGGAAAAGACCTCCAGGATCAGCGAGTTCCAGCCTGTGACTGATTCCTACCTCGTCACCAGCCCAGAGCACCGAGTGCCACATCCAGGCATTCCTTGGATACCTCCAGGGATGGAGACTCCATCACCTTGCTGGGCAGCTCCTTCCAATGCTTAACAACACTTTCCATGAAGAAATTCTTCCTAATATACAACCCAAGCCCCCTCTGGCACAACTTGAGGCCATTTCCCCTTGTCCTGTCCCTGTTCCCTGGGAGCAGAGCCTGACCCCCCGGCTGTCCCCTCCTGTCAGGAGTTGTGCAGAGCCACAAGGGACCCCTGAGCCTCCTTTTCTCCAGGCTGAGCCCCTTCCCAGCTCCCTCAGCCCCTCCTGGGGCTCCAGACCCTTCTCCAGCTCCGTTCCCTTCTCAGGACACATTCCAGCCCCTCAGGGTCTCTCTTGCAGTGAGGAGCCCAGAGCTGGACACAGCACCTGGTGGCATCACCAGCGCCCAGTACANGCACATGCCGGGGTCGAGAGCTGTCCCGGCCTCTCTCTGCTCACGGAGGTCATCCCCGTGGCACTGCTGAATGTCCTCATGGACGTGTTTGCAGCTGCACTGGCCACGCTTGCAGCAGCCTTGCCCAAATTCATGGTGCTGTTGGGCATGTTTGTGGCAAAGATGATTTGTGAACTTCAAAAAGGATCAGGAATAAGTTTCTTCCACCATTGTAGGCTGACAGGTGGGTCTGGGCCCACAGATGTTAGGTGAGAAGCATAGTCTGCATTTGGGCATCTCCACATGAGGATTTTTTTATTCCTTTTTCCTTTTTGGCAAGTGGTCACAAACCATGGGGGGCCTCAGCACCCTCTCCCCAAGGCTGTCACTGCTGTCACTGAGGGGCCACAGAGAGCAGAACTGGCGGCCACTCCATTTAATCCCTGAAGAAAACGGTGGGTAAATGGGGAATAAATCAGAGGAGGTCCTGACACTTCACAGTCAGGCCTGGGGATTTACTGCTGCAGAAGGTTTATTAACAGAGCTGTGGATGTTGCAGACATGTCTGTGATGGGCTGTGGGATAATTTAATGATCAGCAAAGACAGAAAGCTGAGATAAGGATAACTGTAGTGCCCACATTAGCAGTGTTCCCTCTCTGTGCTGGCTTAGCTCCCTCAGAAGGGGCAGCCAGAGATGAAGTAAATCAGGTGTCCCTGTCCTGTGCCCCTCCATTAAGGCAAATTGCTCTTTACTTACTCACCAGCTCCCACCTGAGGGTTGCAGGCAGTGAATTGTCCCCTCAGGCTGAAGAACAGAGAAGGTGTTTGATATCCCCACGGAGGTCCATGAGGACAAACACCACAGCACGGCCTCCAGAGGGACAGATAGCACCAGCACAAAGCTGCATCTCTGGAGGGTGGGGGGTAGAGAGACAAAAGCCAAATCTAAAACCTCAAACCACAAAGCCAATATCTAAAATGGGATTTTTAGGTAAGTGACCCAGTCTTAATCAGCCCTGAAGGCCATAAACAGCTCAGGCAATGTCATGAGGAGTCTACCATGAGACACCCGTTGCTGAGAATGCTATCACTCATGGCGCTTTTGGTGACCTCCAGAGAAAACAGAATTCTTGGCTTACTGACACCCTTCACCTTCTTAAAATGAACTGGCAAACTCAAAGCTGGCACTACTGGGGTTTCTCTCAGCCTTTTAGATTTGGGTCAAATTGCTATTGAGCAGGGAGATTTCTGTTGTAGGAGGAAGAGATTGAGGCAGCAGCACAAGTGTCCGCTCTGTCTGCAACCCAGTTTATTGGCGTGTCTTTTCCTGATGGACACATTGAAAAAAAGTGCAAAAGTGCAAAAGTCATCTCCTTCCCTGTCTCTGTGATGCTGCAGTAAGTGAACTGACCTGGAGCAACACAGCCTGTTAAAATAAATTTCTGGAATTAAACTGAATTTCCTTGATTAAAAATGCAAACCCACTGAATGCAGCAAAATCACTGCAAATTCCTTCTTATTTGGTTTAGTAGTGGACACTCTCCAAAGTCTTCCTGGGGAAAGTCAAAAACCATATGTGTCTTGTAATTAGATCTAAATGATTATGAAATTTTGGGAAATTGGTGTTTATGACACCTGCTGAGGTGAACTTCCTCCTCCTGCTGAGAGACGACAACGCAGGAAAAAGACCAAACCTAACTTGTCTGACCTCCCTCTGACCTACGACAAAATCACTCAAGACAATTTAACTTGAAAAAGTGATGGGCTCCTGGTTGTTTGTTGAACTGAAAAAAAAATCCTTTTCACTTCCAAGTACTAATTTTCATTATTTTGTATCTTCCTTCAGGGGAAAATCTAGAGTTATTTTGAAACCACAGGTGATATGACCCATTAAAGCTGGGATTTAAGCACTGGTTTTATGCAGCAGATGGATAAACTATCAGTCACTCGCCTGTAGGTGGAAAAATCTTTGCTTAAGCCATTAACACTCCCCAGTGTAATACTACCTGTGTTCAGCAAAGGGAAATCTGGTTTCTTACTGTGATTTGATATTGGGAAATAACAGGAGGAGATAAGCTTTATAACAGCACTGCAAACGTGTCTGTGGTAAGAAATGAGCCACGCAGCAAAACCACCTTTGGCATGAGCCTGGCTCTTCCACAAATGGCAAGACAGCCCTGGCACGGGCTACAGACAGAAGGAACAAGAGAAGAAGAGCATTTTGCCTCATCCTGTGAGCTCCCAGCATCCCTCCTGCCATGTGGAGGGATGCCCCAACCAACGCAGAGGCAGCGATAACGGGATTTCGGCCGCAGCTCTCGCAGAGCACCCGCAGGTGCTCTCCCATATCGTCGTGAAGAGCTCTGCTCCACTGCACAAATGCTGTCCTTAGCTGCTCCCGCTCATTTCCGCACGCTCCGAGTGTCCAGATCCAAGAGGGGGATGGCTTCCAAGGCGAGGAAGCACAGATGTTGGGAAATCCAGGAAGGAGGCTCATCTAGAGTATTTAAATATGTAGCTGCTTAAGTGCAGGGCTTCTCCGTGGAAACTTGTGCCTCTGACAGGCCCCATCCAACAGCCACTGGAGGCAGTGGAAAGGTGTCCCTGGAGTCAGGTGAGGTTAAGCTGCACTTGCAGAATCTGGTGTTTATGCTCCTTTGAAATGCAGATACTTAAAAAGCCATTGCCCATCCATCCATCACAGGGTACGTGACTTCCACATTTCCCCCGAGTTACTGGTTTTCCATGATCCAAACACGTGCCTGTTTCAATGCTACTGGCTGATCTCTCTGTTCCTTGCTGGAAGGAATCTCTGTCCAGCAACTAAGAGGTTGAAGGCTGTGTGTTTATGTTCAGTTTATTGTACCTTTTTTTCCTTGTAGTTCTCTCTGTGATGGTCCCTGAAGTCTCACATGTGGATGCAAACAGCAAAAGTTTCCATTAATGATGATGATGATGATGATGATGATGATGATATGATGAATTTGGCCAAGGTTTCAATCCTTTCCACTGTATGAAATCCAGTGTAGCCCTGTCCAGGATATTTTAATATGCTAAGTGGTCATTGGGTATTTTCTATCTTATTCCCAAGAAATGTAGGGTGTCCTTTTTCCTCTTACATGCCATGAGGAGGGAAGGACACATAGCAACACCTTAATTGTCCCTTGCCTCTTGCCACATCTGTAGCAAAGACTGCAGAGGCCTGGAACAGCTTCCCAGAGCACCAGGAATGGATTTAAAACATAATCCCATCCTCAGATTTAACAAGCTCCTTCTTCAAACTCAAGAGGAGCCTTTTGCAGGTCCCCACCAATGCTGGTGACTCCAGCCCATCACTGAGCATGGCGAGTGCCTGGATCCCACAGGACTTCCAGGGCTTCACAGCTCAAGGAACAACCCAGCTCAGAGATGCTCTGTGTGATTAAACTCTCTCACTGCTCACCAAGCACTGGGGAAGACGGATTTACACTAACGGGTACCTAATTTCCTAATGAGAGTGTACTCCTGCATTCCTTTGATTTCCTTTTCCTCTTTTGCTCTTTTCAACCCTGAAGGCCAAATCCACAACAGACATAGGTCAGATGTGCAGAGCCCACACTAGTTTGTCCCAGCTGAAGATCCTTGAGAGAGCTTTAGCATCTCTGCATCTCATTTATGCATATTCTCAAAGTTCCTGACACAAGAACATTTTCCAAGCCCTTTTTTTGTGGAAGCCAGGTGAATCCTGCCTTTGTTTTTGCAAGCAGTCTGTCTCCACCATCCTTTTTTCTGATGCCACAAGTTGTTTATAAGGTGGCTGTAGAGAACACCCTGACTCTTATCTCAATGTGACTTACATGCTGTGCATTTTGGTGGCTTTTTCTGAAACAGTCTACAAGTGTGAAGTCTTTTCTCTATTTCCTTGCTTTCCTCTTTTCTTCCTCTGCTCCTGTTTTCAATCTCAGACTGCCCAGGCAGTGTAGTGGTCAGGCTTAAAGACTTGCTAGAACTGGATTCAAGATTTATGAGAACTAGATGTAACCAGGCCTCTCCCAGAGGTTTGGGAAGAACAGCTGGAGTCTGGCACTTTCCATCATGACAAGGACTATTAAAAACTAAGAGCTGAACTGCAAAANATTCTGACAGCAAACGCCTTTCGCAGCTGCCGAGGCTCGGGCTTATTTTAGAAACCACTTTAGAAACAAGAGGTTAAAAGAAGAGAGGGAGGGAAGGCGGGAGGTGGGGAGGGGGGCTGGAGCCCGGGAGCGGCCTGCGTGCGATCCCGATGCCGGGATGCAGAGCCGGGGCCGGCGGAGCGGGTCACATCCTGCGCTGTCTGGAGGCCGCTCCGGCCGGGCCGCCCCACCCAGGGCTGATGTAATGGCCCGGCCGGCTGTGTTTGTGGAGATCACCAAGGCGCGCGTGTGTCCGGCCACCCCAAGCCAGGACGGCGAAGCTCCTCCGCGGCAAAGAAGGGAGGGGATGTCGGCTGTGCAGGGAAATTTGAAGGCTCTGAGCTCCGGCCTGCGCGCTGCGCGTCCGTGGCATTGCCAGGCGGCCCTTGCCTCTGGTGCTCTCTGTAGGGCCATCCCAGGGCACGACCCGACCCCTGCCCAAGGACAGGAGCCCAGCTGGGGTCGGGGGACTCGTGGCCCTTCAGCTGCTCTCACCGGGCTGCAGCCACAAGTAGGATGGGAGACCTGGACGGGAAATGGTGGAAAACTGGGAGGAGAGCGCTGGTGTTAATTCTCCTGGGCAGGTGTTTGTGCCGTCGTTGATGGAAAGATGGGGGATGCGCCAGCACAGCCAGGCTGATCGTGGTAATTACTCATTTTCTAACCATATGACTGTTTCAGACCTGTTGATTCAGGAGGGATCCCACACTCCTGACTCCTGTGTCTCACTTACAGCTCTATGGGATGACTCCATCCCAGGATGCCAGCAAACAAGGCTAGTTGGATTTACCTACACTTTTTATCTGCCTTTGATCAAGGCTGCTCCATGCTGTTAAATAATACATTTCTAATTCACAAGGGGAAAAAAAACAACCCCTCTTTACCTGCTTTGCTTGTCCTGCCCCACAGTTTTATGTGACAGCCACCAACAGTGTGGCATCCCCATGTGGCCAAGATTAGGGGGTCTGTGCCTTTTTTTTTCTCTGGGGATTTTGTCCCCCATTTCAATGGGAACTCTGACTGGGGAAAAACCCACCTTCATCCATTGGCTTTGCCTCATGGCAAATGGTGTTTCAAAGCTCTCTGTTAGTCCCAGACAGGAGCCATAAACGCCCAAAATACTTCACAGGCTGACCTTGGCATCTGTCTGGGTGTCCCCACCATGGGTGGAGCATCCCTCTCTCTTGTCCTGCAGTACTAATTGAGGTCCCACACCGCCTCCTTGGACCCTTTTTCCTAAAACACAAGTACCACGAAGCCCTTGAAATTCTGAGGCTCCTGTTTAAGCAACAATAAATGACCCATAAATCACCAACTCCCGACACCATATTAAAAAATAGGGATAGCTGCACAGAAGACACCCTCAAGCAGGGGCTGGATGGCAGAAGAAAGGAAATTGAGCCTTCAAGTGCCAAATAAATTAAAAAGACAAATAAAACTGCCACTCTCTAATTAGCGGCAAGACTGGCTCCCAGCTGCTCTTTGGAAGAAGCCAGGTTGCCTGGGGAAAGTCTGGTGGATCTTTTGTGCACAAAGGCACCCATTTGACCCATCTAATGTCCAGACATGGTGGTGGCACAGGGCAGGCCTCCTCGGGGATGGCAGCGTAGCTGCTTCTCAGCAGAGGAGTTATTTGGGATCCACATCTGGCAGCAAAGGGTAGTCCAAGACTAAGCTTCTCCTAAAATTAAGCTGAACTTGTTCCAGTAGCTCTACCCAGGAAGGATATCTCTGGTGAAAACAATTCTCTCACCTCTCCAGGTGAAACTAATAAAAACTGAAAATATCAGTTTAAAAGTTTAATTTGCATTTCCTGCCTTTGGCTGCTCCCATCATAGCAGTGCTGGCCCCAGAGACTGTGAGACTGTGACAGCATCTTCCAAAACAGGAAGAGAAAAATACACATATCCATATTTCTGAAATACATCTTTTTCCTTTAAGAAATAGCCCTGGTCTTGAAGATTCTGTGATATCATTTCAACACAGCTCTTCATAGGATGCAAAATAAGACACAGGCCAGCAAACAGTGGGAACATAATTATGATTAATTTTTCCCTAAAAATGTTTGTTTGTGGTTGTTTTGGGTTTTTTTCTTCTTTCTTAATGTTAAAAAATCAACATCTTTCCTTCAATTTTTTGTTGTCTCTTAGCAACTGAACAGTTTTGATCATACACAGCTTGGGTAAGGAGATAGGAAGTGATTTGACACAACATTCCAAAAAGGTGACCTTTTTCTGCTCTGGGTTTTCAGCTTGGGCAAATCTCTTGGGAGAAATTACAGCCACCACCAGCCCCAACTGCCCCATAATGCTTCAACATGCTGGCAACAACCTCCCATAAGAAACCTCACTGTGTTTATTATTTCTCCTGCTCTTTGGGGCTGCCCTCTGTGTGAGATGGAGCAGAGAGAGGGTCTCCCAGTGCTCATAACATCTGCGGGAGGGTGGGCACAGGTGTGTTCCTGCTCCACACTTGTTCCTGCTCCCTGGGAGACACAACAGGCGGAATTTGGCCCCATGGAATTTCGCAGGAGTGGGATGTTATGGCACCAGGACTGCAGGCTCATAGCCCTGCCAAGACACAATAAAAAAGAGCTGTTTCATGGTGGAGGAATATGAGGAGCACATGTTTGGTCAAGCTGGTGGGCAACGTTGTTCCTTCACCTCCCAAGGCTGGCTGGGCTCTGGAATGCCCATAAAAACACCTCCCACTTCCTCCCCTTGCTGCGGGGGCAACAGAAAACCTTGATTTCATCCCATGCAATTAAAACAAACGGTTGCCACATGTAAATATTTGTGTTGTTACCCATCTCGCTTCATCTGTGGGGCTCCAAAAAACAAACAGCAAAACGTAGCCCTGGTCATTAGAGCAGGGCCTGGGATGTGCAGCCACCAAGCCAGCAAGGCCAGCAGGGCAAAGGGAGCCTAGGATGGGACTTCTGCTGGATTTTGGATCAACACAGTGCTCATGGAATGGTGCTGGTCCTGCCCTTGGGGGTGTCCCTCTGAGAACACCCTTTTCCCACAGCCTTCCCAGCTTCCCTGAGGGTGATGATAAAAGGACTGACACACATATCCATGGAAAATTTATGCTCCCGAGGTGAGAAACCCATGTTTGGTCTCTGAAACGTCCTCCCTGGTGATGTATTCAAAAGAGCCCTGGCCCTCAGCACGTGTCTGCCACCAGCAGTGGGTAATGATCCCTGTGGGTCCCTTCCAGTTCGGGGGATTCTGTGATTCCATACAGGGATCCTCTCAGCCGAGGACAAGTCCCTCACTCCTCATAAGCACCAAATTATTTTAATGCAGTTTGCACCCACAGGGTTGGATCCAGAGAGGGGAGAAACAGCTAAAACCAGCCCTGGTTGCTTGTGCCTGTAACCCATGTGACACCTATGCATGAGCTTGTGCATTATCCAGGTTTGGTTCAGCTCAGCACAAATATTACAAAATCAGGCCTTTTCCAGGTTTGTCTCCAGGGTTCTGCCTTTTGGCATTTAGGAGCGAGGTGGATAATTATGCAGAATTTTTCCTTCCCTTGAGAAAAGACACAAAACCTGGATCGTTTCTGGCTTTCCTTGGTGTCTGTCCAAGCAGAAGTTAAAGCTCTCACAGCAATTTCTAAAATCCCCTTTCAGATAACACAGCAGCCGGGTTTCAAGGTTATTCTCAAGGGTGTAATAGCAGTATTTCTTCTTTACTGCAATACCATGATCTTGTGCACTGTTTCAAGAAGCTTTAGGACAACTTTAAGACTGGAAAGTGTTTTGTTGAAAAACAAAAAAAAAAGGAAAAGGGAAAAAAATTCAAACCACCCTGTTAATTCCAGTCTGCTTTCTTTGTGCTGTTTTGAATAAGTTAGAAAGCAAACTGGGAAAATCTAATTTACACCAGGAAAAAAAATAAAAAGAATAACTGCATTCAAGAGAAAAAAAAATCTACACTGATACTGTTCCACTTCAACAATTATTTGTAGCATATCCTACATATATGTATGGGGTATATATACACATATTTATATATATAAATGTTTTTCCCCTCGGGGTTTTCCTTTTAAAGATTTTTGCCTTTTCACATGTGAACTGTAAACAGACTGACAGATGGAATTCTTTTGTATAAACTGTTTCAGATACACTATTCTTCCATGCCTATGTCAGTTGTTTACAGTATCAAAAAGCCACAGATACGCCTAAAAGTAAGGAAAGTTGGAATTTCTGCCAAACATTTGGATACCATCCATCCTCAGGGGCTGTACCCTCAGTGCACCGGGTGGTGCTGAGGAACTTCTCACTCAGAGGCTTCTCCTCAAGATGTGTGTCAGCAGGAGGTGGGGGAATCTTCAAAGCAAGGGCTGGGGAGAGAAGAGAGGGGCACTTTTGCAGACTGCGGGCCCCCAAATTTGCTGCTGCCAGCGTCTATGCTTGTTAATGAGCATCTAATGGGCTGGTGGCTGCTGGGCTGGTGCTGGGAACATCTGGAGCTCTCCATGTGGGTGGTGCATGGTCCCTAGGGCACTTTCTTCTTCTTCTTTTTTTTTTTTTTTTTTTTCCCCGCAGGGATCCCGGAATTTTCTCCCCCCAGGACGCCCCCGCGCCCGNTGTTTGCATGCCCTGAGTGCCAGGTGAAGAGTCTGACCAGTGTAACCATCATGGAGTGGTACTCAGGGCTCTCTATGGCATGGTGACTTTTTATCAGCCTAGTCTGGGCACTTAAAAGTGTGAAAAAAGCCCAGAGGCTTTGGAAAATCATCCCAAGGAGTCTTCTTCCTGACTTAAGCTGCCTCAGCCCGCAAAATTCCCAATGCTGTCTCAGGAACAGCTGTTCTGGGTGATGCCTGCCCCATGGAAAAGCCACGTAGACAAAACTTATTTCCTTTGAACTCCGTCTCTGGAACTTACCCTTTGCCTGTGTGGGCTTCAATCATTGAAAACTTCTCCAAATCATTTGTGCTGCTTTTCTTTTCTCCCCAATTCATGCCACATGGAAGAAGGGAAATGGCCACACATCCCCATCACCACCAGAGGCTGGGCTGTCATGCACCAGACTTAAACACCCTAAAAAGTCCAGTCATGGCCCATCCCTTCCAAGTCACTGTCTCTTCAGGTCTGAGGGATTGGGAGACCCTGAAAAGTCCTATTAGCTTTCAAATCCTCTCCTAACACTATAAAAAAAAGAGGCCCTATGACACAGAGGAAGGTTCAGTGAGATTTTAAGGAAAGAATTTCAATTTAGGGAAATTAGAGAATAGAGCCTCTGGATGCCAGCATGTACAACTTGTCCCCATAAGGTTCCCCAGGGATTGTCTCAGGGGCTGACCCCCTTCCTTCCCAGAAGATGTGGTTTGGCAAAGATTTGGGGTTTGTTCACCAGGACATTTATTCATCCAAATTTGGAGCTCCAAAAGGTACCAGCACTAAACGCTTTGAGAAAAATCTTCACAAAAAAAAAACAACAACAAACAAACCAAAGAAAACAACATCCAACTGGCCACCACACCCCACTCCCATGTTTGCCATCAGAAGATTTTCTACATCAAGTCAAGCCCATAATCTCCACTGGATCGAGATCACTCAGGAGTTTGTCTGCACCAACACCAGTGATGCTCTGGCTGGGGAGTTTGGATACAGCTCTGTCCTTTTCCTGGCTGGAATGCCCAAACTTGTGGGCACCAACACAGACTGTCAGCTCAGCAGCTGCCCAGGCATGGCTGGATGTGGAGCTTGGTCTGCCTGGACAACCAGGAAATCTGCCCTCATTTACTGGGCTTGTGAAGCATTTACTTCACAGTAAAATGTGAAAGCTACTGAAAAGCTTTCTTCTTTTACTGAAAGCTACTTCTTCATGTCTCCTTATCCCTACAGAGCCACGTTTCCACATTCCCAATGGGAATAACACATTGCAATGGTGGAGATGTGGTGGCAGGCAATAAGGATGGGATCAAGAAACGCATGGAAAATGCAAGAAACAGACCTAAGAAGTTGCTGTTCTGGTTTCCACCCTACAAGGAACCAGGTGTCTCCAGACTCCCTCTGCACCACAAATGCTTCAGCTCTGGTTCATCCTTTGCAAGGCCTGGATTTACCCTCCTTTTCCGTTCCTCAGCTGGGAGTCCACCTGACCTATCTCAAAGATTGTCACCTGTGGACTGTAAGCAGGATGGTTGGATGCACCCTAAAGCATTCCTAGATCACTGCTGTGCCACCTCGGTAAGAGAAACTGGGCAAGGCTGGCTGCAAAGAGGGAGGATGGGAAGGGAGAAATGGAAGCTCAATAGGCATGTGGGGAAAATATATTAATGAATCTGTGTTTTGCTGGAATATGGAGGAGAGACATGACTGTGCCAAGAGCAAGCTGGACTCTGGAGCTGAGCAAGGACCCCATAAGGTTGTCCCTTAAAGCCCTGAACCCACACTGGCACAGGTTGCACAGAGAATCTGTGGTTTCCTTATCCCTAGAAGTGTCCAAGGCCTTGTTGGATTAGGCTTGGGAGCAACCTGGGATAGTGGGAAGTGTCCCTGCCCATGGCAGGGGGTTGGAATGAGATGATCTTTAAGGTCCCTTCCAACACAGATCGCTCATTATTCACAATCCCTGTGTGAAGTGCTTCTTTGGAATGCTGTGCAGAGTGTTTGAACCTTTGGCAGCTGCCATTTGCAGGTGGGGCATTTGCATGCCCCAACATCCTCCCAGAATACAGCTGGGATGAGAGGGAGGGATCTGGGGGAAGGATGAGGCCATTGCAGAAAACTCCAGTTGTACAAACAACCCCTTTGGAAGTTGTAGCTCTGAGATGGAGAACACCAACCTAAAGGAGTGTGTGACACTTCTCCAGCTCCCCCTGCAGCACTCAGCTCCTTTTCCAGGCCAGCACAGGCTCCTCTGCCTCCAGGGGAGTCAAGCTATTCTCCTCTACGCCTCTTCTGAGCCTGGTCCTGCTGTTCCTGAGGTCTGTGTAGCCATGGTGAGCTCTGTGCTCATGTAAACATTGCACAACCACGAGCCCCCACTGTCTGAGGGCAGCAGAGGCACCACCGGGCTCCTCCTCTTTGGATTGCTCTTCCTGGGGGAGGGCAGCACTTTGTGAAGTCATGGCAGCAACCCCCGGAGCCGCCGGTGAGCCCGCGGCACGCTCTGGATTATGCTCACATTGCTGAGAGGATGGGTCACATTTTTGGGAATCCGCCCTGACCTCCTCTGGTGATGCTCTGGCTTCCTGAGGATGGAGACACGGAACAAATTCTTGCCCACACTTGAGGAACTTTACGACACTGGGTGATGAAAAAGCTCCCGGATCCTTGCAAACGGGGCCTTGCCTGGTGGACACCTCTGCAGGAGGTGGCATGGGGACAAGGTGATGGTGTGAGCAGCACATCCTGGGGGGAATGGGCACAAAGCCGGAGGGGAAAGCGCTCTGGATCTCCCCCATCACTTCTGAAGCTCTGCCTCATGGGGACAGCAGGACCATCTCCAGCACAAATCCCTGCTGAGCTCCTTCCCCCGGGGGCAACAGGGTTTGCAGGTAAGACCACAGCCTAGTCTGTGATGGGGAGAGACCTGTGGACATGTTTTCTGTACAAACCCACCTCCTCTGCCTGGAGAAAGGTGCAATCCTGTCCTTAAGACAGACTGGCTGATGGTCCCTGAACTGTTTTGCCACCTGCAAGTTCCGAGTTATTAATTTGCACACTGGAGTGTTCTTTGGAATTTCAGATTTAGAAATGCAGGAAGAAAAGATTGCACATGGGCAGCTTTAGCCCTTGCCAAGGATCTGCTGGCTGAGCTGGTGGGAAACTTCAGCTTCTCAAATGAGACAAAGCAAAGTGAAAACCACTTGATTTGTCCATCTC
Organism: Tichodroma muraria; assembly: GCA_013390105.1. NCBI lineage: Eukaryota > Metazoa > Chordata > Aves > Passeriformes > Sittidae > Tichodroma > Tichodroma muraria. The sequence goes on from WAAG01001431.1 coordinate 70,965, forward strand.
CATCCCCAGCAGCTCCTGGGAAGAGAGGGGGAGCCGCAGGAAGGGCTGGCTGGGTCGAGAGGGCCAGAGCATGGTGCTGATGGACAAATCCTTTCCAGAGGCTGGCGTTGGACCACACTGGGCATTCCGGACCTGGCACAGCTCTGGAGGTGGTGGAACAGCATGAGGTGCCTTGGGAGGCTCTGCCAGTGCAGGGCTGGGAGTGCTCTGTGTGAAACAGGAGCACGATGCACAGAACTTCCACGCCTATTGGAAACAGATTTTTCCTTGACACACAAGAGCGGAAGATTCCTCTGGAATGAGAGCCCTGACCAAGGCCGGGCAGCAGAGAAGGGTTTCCAGCTCCTTGCAGAGAGGAAGGAAATCAGCCCGTGGGACAGATGATATTGTCTTTTGTTTGACTCTGCAACGCTGATTAATGAATGCTTTTTATGCTTTTTTTGATTTCACAAGAATTTCTGGGGTTTGTAAAGTTTCTTCAGAGATTTTTCTGGGAAAAATGGAAACTGTGCTTGGGGTTCTCCTTCTGCAAACAAACCTCTCAACATTTTCATTCAAATCAAAATTTTCCGCACATAGTAATGGGGATTTCTCAACCAGTGTCATAAACATGGTAGGCACTGCATTATGATCTAGATAAAAGTTGTATTTCAGCAGCAAGAACTCAGGTCAGAGCCCTCTTCTGATGAACCTTGTGTAGCAAGACACAGCCTTGCTCTGAGGACTTCAGAACAGAAAAGACAAAGGGCTAGAGAAAAAAGAAAAATACTAAAAATACGCTTTAACAGATGGGACACTGAGGTGGGAAAAGATGAAGTGATTTGTTTGACGTCAGGATCATGGGAACATTAAGCCAAAAAGAGGAACTAAATACATCCCTCTTGGAAGGCTCAGAACATATCTTTAACCACAGACCATCCTTTCCCTCTGGTGTTACTGACTTTTGGCCGAATCTTAGCTCTTCACTTGGGGCTGGCACTTGGTGCAGGATTATTTGCTGAGGATCAGGCCCCTTATTGGAGTGGATTTTGGCTGATTCGTCCAGTTCATCACCTGGCACATGGGCATAATGCATGATGCCTTCTTTTCCTATCAGTCTCTCCTAGAGAGACCCAGAGTCCAGATGAAATTTTTCTCTATGTCAGTGTAGGCAATGCTGCTAGAGATCTTAGGCTTGGACACTGATACAGTGATAATAATAACAATATTAATGATAAAAACAACAATGTCAAAATCAGACCTGGATCTCAGGGACTTTCCTTGGATGCCTGGAACCTGCACCCAGGATTGGACAGATCCTGCAATGGATCAGAGCATCCCTGGCAGTGCCACCTCTGCAGAGGCAGAAGGAGAACAAGGAGTTTATCCATCATCTGCTAGCTGGGGAAGACATTTGGGCTTGGTTTCCTCCCACCTGGCATGCTGGTGGAACACTGGCAGCACTCCTTTGACCATAATGGAAAGCATGTCCAACACATGGCCAAAATCTGGAGATTTCCCCTCACTTTGCTTCCTGTGGCAGCACAAATCACAGGGAGCTGACCCTGCTCTTTGTCGTCCCGCGTTTCTCACTGCTGCTGGACAAGATCCGTGGTCAAATGCACAGCCTGGTGACGGGGACGAGCCCCTTGCTGTGACCCCAGGAAGAAGGGACACTCGTGGGAGGGACGGGCTCGGGAGGCAGGGTGGCAGTGGGGCACTTTGCCGAGCCCTGCTGGGCCTGGCATGCGGAGCAGGCTGGGATTAGGGCTGGAACTCACAGCATTTGGGCCATTGTGCAATGCTGGGCAGCTGGAGGGTTTCACTTTTCAGAGGGGAAAAGAAAATGTGAAAAACTAGAACCAGAAAACTCTTTTCTTCCCTCCTTTTTTACTTTTTTTTTTTTTTTTTTTGACCTATCCAGAGCTTTCCACAATGCTGGTGATTTAAACCAGGCCTGGAATATGAATGCAACTCTAATATTTCTACCTTCCTGAGTTACATTGATGAGTCAAGGAGCTGGCAGAGGCTGAAATGCAGCAACATATATGCACAGGCTATGGATGAAACCTCCTCTCGCATGGACATCTTGTCAGCCAGTGCTGGATCCAGGAGGTTAATAATGCTCTGTGCTTCATGGGAAAGAGAATATGAATTTAATTTAGAATCTGGACTAGTTCACCAACAGGCAGAGGGAGATGGAAGTGGGGCACATCCTGAGCTCTGCATCCAGGCTGAGTCCGGCCTTGGAGCTGATTTCCTGGGACACTTGAGCCCGTAGGTGTAAGGAAGCAGGGCTATTTTGGGGGGGGGAATGAGGGGTTGAGAAGGGGAGCAGGTGAAGCACTCGAGTGCCAGCATCCCTCGCTCTCTGGGCTTGGAGGCAGCAGCAGGGAGAGCTGCAGGTGACTCTCCCCAGGGACAAGGGGACAGAGGTGGCCTCAGTGTCAAACCAAAGCTGGGAGCAGAGGAGTCCCAAAGCCAAATGACTGCCTGGTGCTGGGAGCAGGAGATGGGCTTTGCTCTCTCTCCACCCAAAAACCCTTAAAAAGGCCTCCTCCTCTCCCTTTTCATCCCTCATCCACATCCTCAGCCTTCTCACAGCCCCCCCTCCCCCCATCCCCCATGCCAAATAAATCTCCTTAGAGTTTAAATAAATGCCGTAGTGTCCTAAAAGTCTTCAAGCCTTGGAGAGGGGAGAAAAAAAAAAAAA
>WAAG01001431.1:80887-113022 GCA_013390105.1 Tichodroma muraria
GGTGGTTGGTTTTTTTTGGGTTTTGGGGGTTTTTTTTTTGTGATAACGTCTCTGTTTTCTACCATCTGCCCTGTTTCAGTGAAAATACAGAGCTTGAAAAATGTGTTACAAGGGGTGCTATGAAAAGACCGGCGCTCAGAGGCCTAAACTCAGTTACAGAAGGTTTTTAATTAAAGCTGTTAAATAGAAAGGGGAGAAAAACAATTAATTTTTGTACATTTTACTAACAAAAGCACCTTAGGTCTTCATCCTCCTAAGCAGGGAGGCAGTGAGCAGCAGGTATGTATACATGAGGTCATCCTGCTGTGCTGGAGTGAGGATGAAATAAATTCAGGCTGCAAAATCTGGCTGGGAGGCTCCTGTTCTCTCCACCTGGCTCCCTGGTGGCATTGGCCAGAGGTCACCAAACAAGGCACAGGCAAATCTGGGCTCCTCAGGCATTTCCCTGGTGAAATACAGTATTTTTTAGGCACATTTGGAGCTTCAGCCAGATGTGAGCTCCACCATGCTAAGCAACATTTTCACTGCTTTTAAGTCCTTTTTGTCAGCTTGGCAGCAAAAATTGGGCTGGATGATTATTGCAGCCACTGGAAGAATTTTTCTGTGGTCTAATATAAGTGCAACCAAGGAACTCTGGCATGTGCCTCCAGCAACTTGGATTTCCAAGTGGTCTTACTTTTCAGTGCTGGACACTCCCAGGAGGAACTGAGTTTCCAAGAGAAGATGACAGTGGGTGTATTCAGTCCAACACAGCTGTAGGTACGGTACAAACACGCAATTAGAGACAGTTCCTGCCCTGGAGAGCTTGGAGTCTAAATAGACAAACAGATCATCTCCAGATGGTAGGGGCTGAGGGTGAGTTGGTGGGAGAGCGAGTGAGTGCGTGGCACTTCTGCTGCTGGATGCACACAGATGGTCAGAAGGCAGGGGAGAGGGAGAGAAGAGCCTCAGGCCTTGCACAGGGAGCTCGGGTTTCCTGCAAAAAGCCTGCAGGGGTGGGGCTGGAGGGCTGGAGGAAGGGAGGGAGGAAGGGAGGAAGGAAGGAAAGGAAGGAAGGAAAGGAAGGAAAGGAAGGAAAGGAAGGAAGGGAAGGAAGGAAGTCCATTTATAGCAGCTTCCTCCGAAATGCAGGGGGGCTGCCAATGCATGTCGATGCCTGGTGGTGAAGAATGGATGTGATTTAACTTTATTAGACACTCGGGAATTTGCTGTGGAAAAGAGGATTGATGGAGGGGGCACGAGTTTTGGCCAATCTGTAAATGAAGAGCTCAATGGTGAAGAGCTTTTCCACCTCTCACCATTGCCAGCCTGGAGAGGGGGACTCCTGTCCCAAGACCAGGTTGCAGATGGAGTGCTGGAGGATCACAGGAGCAGAAACCCTCCAAAGGGAACTACAGGCAGCCATGTCTGTCTCAGAAAGTCCCTGATCTGCAAATATTTGGGAGCTGAATAGGTCCAGCCTGGTCTAGAGAGAGGTGTCCCTGCCCATGGCAGGGAGGGATGATCTTTAAGTTCCCTTCCAGCCCTTAGTATTCTGTGATTCTTAGGGGAGGTTATGTAAACCCCATACTCTTCCCCAGGCCTGTAGAGGCTTTGGTCACTTCCAGAGGCAGGATATTTGATGGCATGGCCCAAAGGATTGCTCCTGAAGTCTTGCTCCCTGTCATTTCCCTGCCTTGGTCACCTCAGCCTCCCTTTGGAGGGAATGCAGCCGAAGCACAGAACCCACCGGTTGCCAGGGAAAACATCTGAGGATTTATTTCATACCACAAGCACTGTAGGTGGCTGTAAGGTTTGGGAGGATGTAGATGAGAAGGATTTGTGGGGAAGTATTGAATGGTGGCCAGAACAATAAAAAATAAGAAGAGAGAGGCACCTCTCCAAGTAGGGCTTCACCAGAGTGGGACAAGGAGCAAAGCATCCACCAGCCATCAAATGCCACATGGCTCTGTGCTAATTCCAGGAGTTCACCACCAAACATGGGAAAACTCTCGTATTTAACTTGGCAAGAGGTGAGCTGACTTAACTGGTATAGCAGAGATGTAGTTGTGCAGAATAAATCAATGGGCCACAAATTACACAGGAAATTTGGGTCTGGCATTCAGGGTTGAGGAAGGTGGGAAGATGAAGGAATTAAAACCTGATACCTTTTTAAATATTGCTTCAGGGTAGAGATGACCTTGCTGTAATTCTTTCAAATTCCCTATAAAAAGGGCAGGAATGCATGGCAAGGCACCCTTTTCCAACAGATATCTGGTGACACAGAGCAAAATTGGAGCAGGCAGGATGAAAGACACGGCAGTAATCACAGTCCTTTGGATTAAAAGGAAATTATACTGAGGTAGGATGATTTGGATACGATGAACTCATCTAGGCAATCACCTGCCCTTCGTATGGGCTAAATTTCTAGGGGAAATATTAATTGGATGAGGGTTCTTACAAGCTGTAACGAGTGAGACCCATCAATGGTTTCATCTGACAAAGTGACTGGCTCAACTTGTACCATGTCAAGGTTCTGCATGCACTTGGCTGCTACCGGGAAAGCTTTGGTCTTCTAAAAGTAGAAACTTTACCTCTTTCACACTCACTGTCTTCAGATTTTTTTAAGTTGAACTTTTTAACCTAAAAAGAAATAATCATGATCGACTAATTACCATCATGCAAAGCAGAGATTGTAAAGCCAGTAAGGACAGAATGAATGTGTACAGGATCTCCTTTGAAAAGACATTCCGTGTCAAATAAAAATGCTGCATAGCTGAAAATATGTCACTTTAGGCAAATAGAAAAATACACACCTGGTTTCCAGTCAGAAATTTGTTTAGTTGCTTTTTCCAGCAAATGAATCTTCATTTTTGTTGGTTTGTGTTTGCTTGTTTTTCTTCTAATGCATTTAGCTTTCCATCTAGCCCATAACCCTATTCCATCACGTCTAGACTGAATTTCCAACTGCCTTGTGATTTGATTAAGTTGAGCTAATTCTCATCAGATGATTTGAAAACAACCTGATCCAGCTTCTTCAGATACCTTGGCAAGCTGATCTCTACCTACTTGCAACTGCCTGGGATCACTTCTGATAATTCAGATCATCTGTGATGCCTTTAGGGACTGATCCAAATTCTGCTAAACCAGCACAGGGGTTTGCCCTGGTCTAATAGGCTTTGGACCAGCCTCCAGCCTCTCCAGAACAGCAGGTCATATATCTGACTGAAGGTAAAGAGTTTGGCTAAGTGCCTACAAAATGCATTGTAATACAAGCTGGGGATAATCAGAAGACAAATTTTGTGTATGTGCAAAGTATTAGTGCCCTTAATGATAAAATACTCGTGCTTGACATAATTTTTGGAAGAGGCTTGGAAACGGCAGGCTCGAGCTGCTTTCCACATGGGAATACCTTGCAGGCAGTAAAGAGCAGATGGAAAAGATCAGCATGAAGGGAATGAAGTGCTCTTCATGCTGCAAGCCCCAGGATCCGTGGATGTGAGCTACTGACACTTTGCTATGAACTGTTTGCCCTAAACAGGCATCCTCACAACCCTGGAAAAGCTTTCCTGACAGGGACAGGCCATGCTCATTGTCAGCTGAACCTCTTTAGGGAATGTCTCTGGGCAATCTGCTGGTTCTCCCTCAGGGGCTTCTTCATTCCCTTTGCTCCCTGAAAACCAGAGAGCCTTGTGGTCCCTCCTTCTGCAGCAGGACACAGCTGATGTCTCAGGCACATCATTCTCTCGCCACCTCTGGCAAGATCACAGGCAGGCACCTGAGCACAGGGGGAGAGGAATGGTTTTTGTGTCCCCACACCCTGCCCAGCTCTGTCACACCTTGGAAACTCACATCTGGTGATGCTGCAGTGCAGTCTGCACCTTCCTGAGCTACAGGACTGGAGCCACCAAGTAATTCAATCAAGGGAGTTTTAGGAGAGAAGGAAATCGTGGTGGAATTCAGAAAAGGTCTGTCCACACCGAGGCACTCAGTTCATGGTCTTGGCAGAGCCCTTTGTATCAGCAGCAATGCCTAATCCTTAGACAGATGGGCTGAAAAGTCACTTTGTGATATGGATGGGCTGCGAGGAGAAGCATATTCCTAAAGCAAGGCCCTGGACGTTCATTCAGAGTTTTTCCAGAGGGCTGCCTCGTCTGGGGCCCAGCTGAGCCTGAGTCTGTCTTCCTGTTCCTGAAGTGCACAATCCCTGAAAAGCTGTCACAAAATGCTCCAGCCCTCTCCTGCACCCCAGGAGAAGCTGGCAGGCAGGTGGTGACTGCCTTACCTGTGGCATCCCATGCCAAAATGGGATGTTTTGGCAGTGACTGTGGTTTACACCAGGGTTTTCCCCATTATTTGTTGTCCAGAGGTTTGGTTTCTTTTTTTTTCATGCACAACAACTGGCACAGACATGGTAAAGTGACCTGTTAAATGCACCAGTTTACACTTGGCACTGTAGGTTTCCATCCTGTCTAATTTTATGGCAAATTCCAGCAGCCCCTTGAATTATTTTAATTCAAGAATTAAAAAATCATTGCCAATAGGAGCTTTTGCTACTGTTACTGCTTTTGATAGCAATGCCAATTTAAAATCTTCAGTCCAGTGAGTATCTCCAAGTGCCCAAACTCATGTTTGCTAAATTTCCTTCTTTCCCTCATGAGCTTCTTATTTTATTCTTTTGTTTAATGTGTTCCCAGCTATGATCCAGCTCTCCACTGTGCAAAGTGCAGCAAAAAAAAAAAAAAAACTCAAAAACTTAGAGAAGCCAAAAAAATCTATCTCTGCTCTACCAAGGAAAGACAAGGTTCTGAAGGATGTGGTGCCTCGCCTTGAGTTGCTCCAGGACTTGAGAGCAAAACATCTCTGAACTTCTGCATCCTTCATCTACAAAGTCCTTTCCCTTGGACCAGTCCTGGAGTGATCTCATCCCCAAGGAATGCAACATCCTTCTCAGAGGCATGGTATGGATAAGTGGCTGGGAACAGATGCTTGGTAAAACAAGGAGACCAGGGAATTCTCAGCAAAGCTGGAACAGATGTTGTTCCACAGTGACATCGTTCTCCCCTGGAGTCTATTTACTGATGTCTCATAAAAAGAATTCTGATTTTTGTACAGATTTTTTATACTTTCCTGCAGCTTCTTATCCAACTTTGCAACTCTTCCTGATCATCCAGGCATCTCCACACACTCCTGCAGGAGCAGCTACACCCAACTGTGCATTTCACCTGCAGTGTCACGTCTCTTGCTGGAATTTGTCATCGTGGTGGTCCCATGGAAAATATGACAAAACTCTTGAGGAATAAATGCTCTGTCTGGTGGGCGTTTGCCATTCCATGTCCCATTTAATGTTGTGCAGGTGCCTGAATGTCCAAATGCTCCTTGAGCTCTGCCCTGAGCTGTGGCTACTTCCCTGGGGAGCCTGATCCAGTGCCCAACTACCATCTGGGGAAAGAGCCTTTTCCAAATATTTCATATTTTCCTAATATCAAAGCTAATCCCCATCCCCAATACAACTGTAGGCACCTCAATTCAGGTGATTTGGGGTAGTTTTGGGCCAAAATGCCTTTTTTCTTTTTTTTTTTCTTTTTTTTTTGTGCATGGAATCAGGACTGAGGCTTTGTGTGTTTCCATCACGGTCAGATTCCTTCACAGCTCTGCGCATCCATGGAAGGTGAGCTTCACATGCCAGCAAAGAGAAACATCCTGCTGGTAAAAGTCTGGCAAATTAGTCGATTGTTGGTACATCCCAGCCCTCCCTCGTGTCTGGGAGCACAGGAGACCTGAGTGGAGTCTTCCCCCTGGAGAGAAAACAGGCAGCACCCAATCACCTCCTCTGCAAGGACACACGGAGCAGGTGCTGCTGGCTTCAGAAGGGACTACAAAAGATTTGTGAGGTAGATCAGCAAAGCCTGAGCCCAGGGTGACTTTATCAGTAATCAAACTCACTGCCTGCAGGCTCTGATCCCCACCTCACCTTCTGCTGTGGTGTTTCACAGGCAAAGCTTGGGAAAGCCCAGTGCTGGAGAGGACACACAGGCATACCCAAACCTTCAGGGGGGCGTAGGGATGAAATGAGGGGTAATGACTTCAAACTGCCAGAGGGCAGGGGTACATGGGATATTGGGAAGGAATCCTTCCCTGTGAGGGTGGAGAGGCCCTGGCACAGAGCACCCAGAGAAGCTGTGGCTGCCCCTGGATCCCTGAAAGTGTCCAAGGTTGGACGGGGCTTGGAGCAGCCTGGGATAGTGGAAGGTGTCCCTGCCTGTGAGATGGGCTTTGAGATCCCTTCCAACCCAACCCATTCTGTGCATCTTCCATCAGAGTCTCACGTTACAGCTCTCCTTGTTGGCTGAAGATCTTTTGGAGATCCCACCTGGACCCTCAGCTGGCTGGCAGCTTTCTCTTCCTGGCATCAGGCAAGCAATTTGAATTTTGCTTGATTTCTGATTTCTAGAATAAGAATCCTACAGTTTTAAGGAGCTGTTTTCCAACAGTTAAGGCATGTGAGATACTCCTGTTAGGATTGTGGGTCAGGAAAGCATCTTGACTCAGGGGAAGAGAAACATCCTCAGCTTTTGAAGTGTCTCTGGTGTGAATACACGCAGTAAAGCAAAGGGGTCAGCAAAACCCACATGACAAACAACCAATAAATACTGGAGAGCAGCAGGTACTTGTGCAGAAGCAGAAAGCAATCCAGAGGCAAGCAGACAGCTCAAATTCACGAGCTGAGATAAACCCAACGCAGAGCTTGACCTGCCTTGATCACAGCCCACAGAAGACTTTTATCAGATGTGTTTAAACAAATCCCTTCAGCGATTCCTGACTTGTGTCAAGGGAAAAATATATTTTGTCCCTGAAAGAAAACTCTAACAGTTCCTTCTAAACTGACCAGTAAATCAAGACAAGCCAGAGATCTCAGCTTGGCAGCTGCTGGTCTTCATTCTCTTTGCTCAGCTGAGGGGGGGGTCTCAGCTTTTGAGGGGCCTGTGCTTGTGCAAAGCAGCAGGACCAGCCCTGTGCAAGGCCCATGCAGTGCAGGGGCATTCTGAGGAGCAGACTGGCACTGCCCAAGGTCCCAAAGTGGGTGGCACGGCCAGGAGCTTCTCTCCCCACACTGCCTGTGGCCCCACTGACTCCAGCAGGGCAGTGCCAGCACCCACCAGCCAGGGACTAACCTCGCTTAGCTGCAGATTTCAATGTACTTTAATACCAAATCAGTCCCCGGATAGACTGTGACACTCTCAGGCGCTGGCAGGGAGCCAGACCAGTTCCAGATCAAGCTCCATGCCAGAACAGATGTTCTCTCAACTCAAGGAGCCCAAAAGATCAGTCAAGATCCAAAATACAAACTCAAACTGTTACTCCTTGTCTTCCACTGTGGAGACTCATTCAGTGGAGTGCCAAGAATCTGGAATGGAAGGGAATCATCTTCGCAGATTCAATGAATTTCTCCAGGCAGCAGAACTGGTGGCTGCAAAGAGATTTTCAGATGTGGTCACACAAATGATCTGAATCTCCTCTGGCCTGGATGAGGAATAGTGTGGAAGCAGAACCAGGGCAGTGACTGTCCCCCTGTTCTGGGCACTGATGAGGAACCTTGAATAATGGGGTCAGTTCTGAGGTCCTCACTGCAAGAAAGAAATTACAGAATCATGAAATGTCTTTTGAGGAGCTGGAGTGTGTCCAGAGAACAGAATGGAGCAAGGGAAGGGTCTGGAGCACCAGGAGAGGCTGAGGGAGCTGGGGAGGGGCTCAGCCTGGAGAAAAGGAGGCTCAGGGGGGCCCTTGTGGCTCTGCACAGCTCCTGACAGGAGGGAACAGCCGGGGGTATCGGGCTCTGCTCCCAGGGAACAGGGACAGGAGCAGAGGGAACAGCCTCAGGCTGGGCCAGTGGAGGGCCAGGTTGGACATCAAGAGGAATTTCTTCACTGAAAGGGTGGTCAAGCACTGAAATGGGCTGTCCAGAGCGGTGTAGAAGTCACCACCCCTGGAGGCGTCCAAGGAATGACTGCGCATGGCACTCAGTGCTCTGGGCTGGATGACAAGGTAGAGATTGTCCAGAAGTTCTACTCTGTGATCTTGGAGGCCTTTTCCAACCTCAGTGATTCTGTGATTCCAGGAAATAATCATCCCTGAAACACAGAAGGGGAAGAGCAACAGCACAACCCTGCCCCGTGTCAGCACAAAGCCCCACCACGGTCACAACCCCGTGCCCTGAGCTCCCGTGGGGCCACATCCATCCCACCCCCTGCCCCTCAGAGGATGTGACCACTGACAGTGATACTCTACCCCTCAGGCAGGATTTCATCTTCCCAAGATTATCCCAGACGCCCGTTTGGCCACCCCAGGGCTCCCATCCCCTGCTAGGAAGGTTCAGCCCGTGTGATTTCACAGAGGTCAGGTGCTGCGCTCCGGCAAACTCCCGTAGCCTCCGTCTGGAGTTCACAGCTATAAATAGGGGCTTTCATAAGGCACTGCCTGCACAAGTCCTGGCACAAACAGTGTGGAACACTCTGAATGAGCAGGGTTTGATGGGAAGAGCCTGCTGCCTGCCTGGCTTGGCAAACCCCACAGCCCTGTTTGGGATTAAACACTCAGATATCCAGCAGAACGAGCTGTTAGCCTGGCTGAGGCCATTCCAGCTTATTTCATAAGTGACTTAGACAGATGTTTAAAGGATTTATGTAAGGTTGGCTGAAGTCAAACACAGGTGTACGAGATGAAAGGGGAATGGGAAAAATGCACTGTGATGATCATTTTTCCATTTCTCTATTTTTTTTTCCCCTGGCTGTTGATTCTAGTGCCCTTTCCATGCAATGTCTGCGCTGTGAGTCACTGAGAAAAAAAAAAAAAAAAAAAATTTTTTTTTTCTACCAGTAAGGAATGAGGTTTTACACAAAGCTGTGCTGTAGCTGTGCTCTCTTCTCCTGTTTCAGCTCTCCAGTTTATTTTTGTTCTACTTAGCTGCTTTCTGCTCTCAAGATGTGCTGAGCAGACATTGCCACTCTGAGGAAGGGGAGAAAATTAAAGATGTGGAAATTCACTTCAGCCTGCTCATTATTTGCCTTTCCCAGCATGTAATACATGAGTCTCATGCCTGCCTGTGCCAGCCTGGCCTCTGGATATCTCCAGTGGCTGTGGAATAAGCTTTCACATCTTCTTGTGTGGTTCTGGAGCTTGCCTGGGTGGGTCAGCAACAAAGAAGCTGCTCTGTGGTTCTTTAAGACCCTTCACACATCACATGCAGCCTTCCCCACGGCACTGCACAAGAATTTTATCCATGGGGTGAATGTCCCACCTCACAGCAGGTTCTCTGTCCCAACCCAACTTGGCACCCACCGAGGGAAGCTCCAGTGCAGAGGGATGGAGAGGAAAGAGCTGCTGTAACCCTGGGCTGGACTGGAGTGGGTGTCTTGGAGCATCCCTCTCCAGGGAAATCCCTACACCTGACTGAGCAGGGACTGTGGGATAAACACAGCCCAGCCCACTGCTTTTCCAGAAGAGTGGAGTATCTCATCCCATCCTTGTGGGCTCTCTGTTGATTCTAAAGGTTGTCTTGGGATCAGGCCTTGAAATAAGTCCCCCACAAGGCATCTGTGATCCCACCCAGAAAACAATTACTCCCTCCCAGCTTTCCAGGTGCATGAGTCAGTATTCCTTGGCATGCTCTGGACACATCTTGGGCACAGTTCAGGTCAGGAGCCCTAAAGTGGTGATGGGTATTTCTAGGGGATATTTTGATGTCTGACCTATCTGACGGTACCCGGGAAGAAAAGTCAAATCCCTGGGATACACCTGGGGGTGGTGAGCCATCCACCTGTGTTAGCTGGGAGCATCCAAAGGGTGGATGGCTGAGGGACAGTGCCTGCCTTTTCCAACCCCCGTTTACGTGCCTCCCCTTTGCATTTTGCATTCTCACCTTTACAGAAAAACCCTGCCTCCGGCGGTGCGAAGCTCAAGGAGGCGCAAAGCCCGAGGAGGAAGACGGAGAAGACTTTGGTCCCGGAAATACTTACAAGTGAGGGGGAAGAGAGCACGGCTCGAGGGCAAGTCCACAGGAATCATTCCCCCTCGTTAATCATGGAGCCCAAAACGCACAGGTAAAGGCAGAGCATCCCCATCCTGCAGCTGGCAGGGAGGGCTGGAGGCACCGGCTCAGGCAGCCGGGGAAGGTCATCGGCGGAGGCGGTGGCAGCGCCAGGAGCTGAGCTCACATCTCCCAGCTCCCCAGCCAGTCCCCGACCCACAGGGCCATTTTTTCCTCTCCGTTCTGCCTCATTAGCACCAGTAAGCACTTCTGTCATCAGGGACATGCACACTCTGGTGGGGAGTGTAACAGAAATGCCTATTAATAAATGAAATAATACTTTCCAGTTTTCAAGGCTCTCGGTGGCGGCCGCTCAGCAGCCCTGGCTGAGTCAGGCTCTTTTATTTACACCCTCAGCCCTGCCAAACGTGTTGTTTGCCATGGCCTGGGCTTGCCCAGGGACGTACCCGGCTGCTGAAGGATTGCCTGGAGCTGGCCACGCAGGCAGCCCCAGATGGGGACCCGGGAGCCAGCGATGCCAGCGGTGCAGCAGGAATGGATGGAGGAGCAGCCAGTGGGGAGAGGCCCTGGGCTGGGCTGTTCCAATGGGAGGACAGGGGCAGCATCATAACAAATGTTTTGTGTTAGCCCTGAGAGCCTCCAGCCCCATGGTGGGGATCCATGTGCCGGCACGGAGCTGGGGCTGGGGCAGAGTTATTGCTCCATTCTCCTCACAACAATGTCACACCACGGGACGTGTTTTATGGGGACATTAATCCACACAGCAATGGCCTGACTGCATCTCACCACCCGAGGTGTGTATTAGCTGCCTCTATAACACAGACTCCAGTGGGTTTTATTGCTGTTCCAGCATAAATCCTGGGGTTTAGAGCCTTTTAAAACTCTCCTGTTAATCTCTACTCTTCCAGGTCCCAATCCAGATAATGGTGGAAAATCCTCACCCTTATCCTGCCTCTCAGTTGATGCCCAAGTCAGCTCAGGCTTTGCAGACGTCAGAGCTGTTCTCCTGTGTTTCCTGAAAGAAAACAAGGATGACAAAGGGATCTGGTATGTTCCTCCTTCTCTTCCATTCATGCTACAGCTATTGAGACTCAGTGCAATGAGTTTATCTTGTTGGCCAGGACACCCATCACTGCATCCAAGACCTCTCTGCCACCGGCACCTGAGTTGCCATCACTTTTTGTATCCCTGAGAGTCAGCTGGGAGCTGCTCCCCCTGTCTCTCTAGTCCTTGCTGAATCTGTTTCTCCAAGAAAAAGGTTTACCAGGAAAGGGAAATGTTCTGCTCCTAGGAGGTACTTATATTGTCAAGACAGAAAGAAAAAAGGAAAAAGCCCAAAGCAAATGTTCTGGCTGGTGAAACAAAGCTGGAAATCATCAGGAGCTCTCACCTGGCCCATGTGCCATCTGTGAGGCCCCTGTGGCATGACCGTGCCCCAGGGCCACCCTGCCATAACACAGGGGGCTGACCCATGACTCTGCTTTTTAGCTACAACTGCAGAAGTCCTCTTAGGAACTGCCTCCTCAACCTGTTCCATTTCACTTTTCAGCAAACTCCCTCCATCCACTGCACGAGGATCAGTGTTTGCCATCAGTGTCCTTGCCCTTTCCTCCATGCCCAGCCATCTCCTTTGGGAAGGTGACACACTGTGGCCATAGGGGGCTAGTTTTCAGCTGCCTCACACTCTTCCTGTGATCATCCCTCCCAACTGGATCCATCCTCCCCTTTCTGGAGGAACAACCCGAAGCATTCCTCACACCAGAGACCTCCTCACAGAGAAGTAATTTCCTTGCTGAGGACCAAATTGCATTAACTCATTAAGGCTGCACATCTTGACCCAGCTGCCACTCTTGAAATGGTCCCCACTTAGCATTTGACAGGAATGTCAGCAATTCAGATGCCTAATGAAAGCAGGGAAGGGTTTGTCACTCTAACCAAGACAACAGCTAAATTCCCTGTCCCTCTATGCTCCAGGGAATGCCAGGCCACAGGATGCTGCCCTCTCCCTGCAGTGAGGGGTGAAAATGTCACCAGCCATGGGATAATTTGTAGATAGAAAAGACTTGGTGTTAGGAAGGTGATTTTGGAGAATTTGTTGTTGCCCCATCCCTGGAAGTGTCCAAGGAAAAGTTGGACAGAGCTTGGAGCAATCTGGGATAGAGGAAAGTGTCCCTGCCATGGCAGGGATTTAGAACAAAATGAGCTTTAAGTTCCCTTCCAATCTGACCATTGTGTGGTTCTGTGATTTGACCATTCTGCCTTGGACTTCCCGGATGAGCAGGACAAACTTTTGGGATCCTGCCATCATCCCAACAACAGCAGTAACAGAGACAGTGACAGTTGGCCTTGAGTCATCTCTGACAAACCCTGGCATTAATTCTTGGCAATTCTCTGTCACGCTGAAGGAAACGTTTAAGGAACAAAATGGTCACCCATTAAACAAATACCCTGGAGATCCTGACAGCAGGGGCTTCTGCCTGGGACCAGAATTACTCTTATCCCAACATTCACCTTTAGGCTGGTGGTCACTCAGCTCAGAGAGGCCAGATCAAATTGCCAGAAAACCATAAATTTTAGGATGATCTGTTTTTCATGTTCATGAGAGCACCACAGCCCCAGACTAAATCTCTCCTGGGCAGTGTCACAGGGGCATTATGTTTTTTCTCCTAGGGCTTTCCATCCTGGATGATGGATTCAGTGATCACACGTGGAGTCTCCAGGAGAGTGGCTTTTGGGGAGGTGACCAGCCTGGGTGGGGGGTTATGTTTTGTGCCACCAGCCACAATACTGGTGGCCTCTGCTAAAGTGGTGGCAAGAGGTCCCAAAAGGGGACATTTTGGAGTAGGAACAAGAGGCAAGACAAACTCACCAGTTCCACCTTGTGTGGCTGACCAAGGACAGAATTTCCACTGGCATTTTGTTTGGGATACCTCCTACATTAATGCAAACACCTTTTCTCTACTAACACACTGGATTTCTAAAATTCAGTCTATGAGGAGCTTTCCTGAACAAGGAAACTGGACTCAACCAAATCATGCCTCTCTGCCATCCCCATCAGCTTTAAGAGATGCTGTTTGAGGATCCTGTGGCACAGGGGGAATGTGAAACACATCTGATATCTGAAAGCTCTGTAAGGGTTTCCTCCAGAGGCCAATAAGCCTGGCTCTGTATTTAACTCTTATTTAACAATACTCCTGTGGAGAGGAGCAGCACAGATCTTTTCCCATCCATTCTTGGAGGAGGTGGAACTGCCAGCGTCATGGAGAGATGTCCCACCAGCTTATGAGCACAGGCTGCAGAGGGAACCTCAGTACAATAGTATGCCAGGAATGAGAACATTTCTCCCACTGCTGCCCCTTGGGATGCAGAGGAGTCACCATACAAAATGCAATTCTTCTCTGGCTGGAAAAAAAAACAAAATCCTGAGCGACTGCAAGACAATAGCTGGGCCCCATTGTCTCCCCTCGCTTTCAGGAGACATGTGTGGGAGATGTGTGAGGCTGCTCTTGCTGCACACTGAACTGGCAGTGTCACAGAGAGCTGGATTCTCCTCTGCTTTGTGTCCAGGGATGATTTTGGGAGCTGAAATCTCACTTTAGCCGTGAACAATCTGTGAAGGTCAGTCAGCTTGCTGTTCTGCTGGGAGCTTATCTGGTTTGGTTATCACAGTGACAGAATTTTTCTCCCTGATGGAAAAGTCATTGACAAAGGACAAAGGAAATGAAGCTGCTGTTGATGATGAAGCTTTGCCTGCTTAGTGGTGGGTTTGGCAGCTCTGGACTTGATGGGCTCAATCTCAGAGGTCTTTTCCAACCTTAACAATTTTATAATTCTGTCCTTCCCACCTTCTCAGTCTTGGTCACTGGCCTTGCACAGTGACCACAAGATGACACTGCCCTGGCATCCAAATAGTCCCAGATGAGCCATTCCAGCTGGTTGCATACTTGCATCCCACTCCCAAATGGCCACACCATGCACGTTGCCCTTCAGCTTTTTGCCAAGTTTGCTTCATACAGGCCAGAAAAACTGAAGAGAAAAATAGCTCCCAAGAGCTTCATCCTGCTCTGCAAGTGTGTCTCTGGTTTCTAAAGCAAAGAAATCCTCCAAGAAGCGGGATAAAATGAGGAGAGTTACTTCCAAATTCTGGAAAAATAGAAATTTTAGGCCTTGAGGTATAATAAAAGCTGTTCCAGGATGTTTAACAAGGAGCAGACTTGTAGAAGACCACCAGCACCAGGGTTGTGGAACTGAGAGCTGGGTTATCCCTGCAGGAATCTCTCCCAGCTGATGTCTTCAGTGTTCAATGAGGACATGACAGTTCTGTTGGTCTCCTTGGATAAAACTTTCTCCAGGCCTTGGACAGTGGAAAAAACAGGGATGAATCTGAATTAAGCAGATTTCTAACCTTCTGCTGCAGGGGAAGGGTCCCACCTTGACCCTCACAGAGCAAATGGTGTCACACCAGTGACCTCCTGACCCCACCAGAGAGTGGGCAAAGAAAGGTCACCCAAGAGCTTTGGATCAAGTTCTTGGAGCACACTCAGCTCTGGTAGTGGTGGGGTCTAACGAGACCCTAAATGTGGCAGAACCTAAATCTTTGCCAGAGACAGAGGAAGACTTTCCTAAATCCCAAAGCTTACAGGGTTTTCCAGCACAGCCCAAACCCAAGGCCATCCCAACACATCATCAAAGATCTTTGGTGCAAGAAGTACCAAGAAGGGGTGGAATCACCTTTGCTGTATTATTGACCTCTTCTCAAACCCTGGCTTGGTATCAGGGAGTTGAGCCAGGGGATATTTAGCTTCAGGACTGGTTCTGACTGAAGTTCAAGCTCAAACCACTCTAATCAGAGCCCAGCATCATTTAAAGCCTCGGTTTGGCTGGGCTGTGGTTCAAAATAAAAAGTCCCCACTCCATGTTGTGCTTCCTGTGGAATGTGGCTGCTCGCGCAGCGCATGGGATCCATGGGATGTAGAGGTGGATTTGTGGGCCACTTGTCTGTGAAGGAAGGACTGTGCAGTTTTTGTTTAGTCTGGTTATAAATGTCATACGTTATATATCCTTCACCATTTCCTCGTAAGACCACTTTGCTAATGGATATCTGCACCAGGAAACTTCTGTGGCCAGACAGCCAAAATTTTACCTTCTTCACTTTCAGCCCTTCCTTATAACACTGTAATTCCTCAGGATTTATGTCATTCCAATATTTGTTTCATTCTCCCCCAGTTGCTGCTCGCCATGCCAGTGATATTTCATTTATTTTAATCTTTCTTCCAGAAATTCCATTTCTCCAAGCAGAACCTTGGTGCCGGTTTTTTTTTTATTCCCCTGATGTTCATCTCATTTGCCAAGGGAAGGCTAAGGCACTAGTGCATTATATTCCAAGTGAAAATTATTTTATTAGTGCAGTGCACTGGGCTAAGAGAAGAACTTGCCTTAACCAGAGCTGAACACCTCCCTTGCCTTTAACTTTGGTAATTGTGACATAAGAACTGAAACTGCTGGACCTGGTTAGTTTCTTAAAAAAAAAAAAAANGAATTAAATTGAGAGATTTGGGGTTTTTTGGTCTTGCTGAAACTACTCATATATAAGCACCAGTAGTGTCATGTAACACAGACAAATCTATTTTTTGTGGAATAACCAGTAGGTCTTTTTTTTCAGGAACACAGAGATCAGTTACATGCATTCTCTACTCGTTGCCATTTATAATTTTGTGTACAAGGAATTTAAACTCTGAGTTGTGCTGCCCTGTGTGGAGGGGAACACTTGGCTGAATAAACCTGACAAACTGTTACATCAGACCCGCAACAGGCAATTACTAATTATTGAGGGAAATTGCTTCATACATCAGTCAATACATCATGTTGTAATTATTTTAACATTAAAGGGGGAAAGATCAGTTTGGATAGGTGTGCAGCCGTATTAATAAATTATTTTTGGGTGCTTCCTGCTCCATTTGCATTAGCCTTTCCTCAGGGGATAAGATTTCCCTTGAATTTTGCTGAAATACTGTCCAACACACCTATGCTTGCAAAATATTTGACTGGTGAAAGGGAAGGGGGCAGTCAAGAACTGGTTATGCTTTTGGCAGCTTTAAAAATCACTTATAGCATTTTTAAAAATTGCTAACAGAATTTGAAGAAATAAAGAGGTTGCAAATCTCTCCATAAAACTGTGATTTTCTTTGCATGGCTAATTTTGCTCACCGGAAACTGAGTTTTTTGTAAGACAAAATTTTTTTTCTGGAAGCAGAACAATGATTCTGTGATAGAGTTGGGGAAATAACAGAACAGATAAAACAACATTTTGTAGGTCTTGTTTAAGACACGAAAAATATGTCTTTTAGCACTTCTTTTATACAGGTTTTGCTTTTTGAGCGACTCTACAATCCACTTTTTTTTTTTCAGAAAGACAGAAGAGTCAAGAAAACTCGTGTTTTAAGAAGTTGGATCCAAATTCCTGGATGGATTCTCCTCAGAAAACTGTACTGACAAGAAAGGACATGATTGACTTTTACACAGTGATAAAATGAACTAAATTACTTTGTCCTTTTTTCTTTATCCTTTTATCTCTAAACTTCTTTATCCTTTAGTAAATAGGATGTGACTTTGGGGCTCACGCTTGGGAATAGCGTAACTCCACCAAGATGAACATCCCAGTTAAGGAGGAAGACCCGAAATTCCACAGCAGGCAAAGGAGATTCCTTGCCAGGGAGGTTCTTGGTTTGTGGCATCTTGGTGCAGCACAACTGGGCTCCAGGTGTGACAAGGGACCTCAGAGTTTCCCCTGGGGGTGGCTCGGGGTGGGCGATGCCTGCGCTGCTCTCCCAGAGCCGCGTGTCTGATTTTCCATCTCTTCCATCCTTGGGAATGCAGCCCTACACGCAGCCCCAGCCCCACACGCTGCCCCTGGCCCCTCACCCCACACCACAATTTCTCCATCGTCTTTCTGCCCCTCCCTTCAGCCCTGTTCCCCTTTCATCTCCTGTTTCTCCTCCCTCATGGGCTACCTTTGATTTTCAAATGCTCATATTCCAGTCCCTCCTTCTCTGGTGGAAACTTTAGCAAATGCACCAACATCTGCTACAGTTAGTCACCACACTTAATGTACAGGATATTCCAGCTGGCTTCACTCTCCTTTTATTATGTATTGGAAAGAGGTTTCATCTGTGCTCCTCTGGCTTGGCCAGACACACACCCAGACTCACCTCCACGTGGTGTGGACACAGCTGGGGTACCATGGGGTGTCCCTTGGCCACCTGCCCATGGCTTCCCCCAGCCCAGCACCCCACCCGCTCTCCCGTTGCCCACAGTGGGACGTGCTTGGGTTGTAAGGTCCTTCTTTGAGGAGATGTGATGTCCCATGAAGGGCAGCCTGAGTTTGAGCAGTGGTAGAGAGAGAAACCCACTGTTCAAGCAATTCCTGATGGCTGGAGATGGCACCAGCCTGCATGGCAAGAGCTCCTGGCTTGGGGTTGGGTATGGAGGCTTGTGATGCCTGCAGGCTTTCCGGGCAAGTCATTAATAGCTCATGTTAGCAGGAAATCAGTGTTTTTCCAAATCTGAAGGCAGATCAACCACCCTCCATCCCTGACCCAGGGAAGGTGTCTTCACGAAAGGGACCTGAAATGGAGGAAACCCCAGTCCAAAGGCCTCATTTCATGGAAAAAATGAGCCGGAACGACCTCAGACACTACCACAGGGACTTTATCCACAGCAGACTGAGAACACAAAAGCTGCCCAACTGCATTGTGGGGAGCTAGGGTCCCAATTCTTTATTTCATAAAAAGAATTTATGAAAAATCTGGTATTTGGGTTAAAAAACCCCAAAACATAGGCTCCCCGTTTTCTTCCAGCAAGCGTTCACCAGTTTTCTTACAGCGCCATGGTTAAGCACTGGCAGCCATGGAATGCTACGTGAATTTTGTTCAGAAAAGCACATTACTAAAGGAAGCTGCCCCAAGGTAAGAGCAGAAAGCAGAAATTAAAACACGAGAAGGCACTGAGGATTTAAAGACTCCAAGGTGCATGTCCTGACATGGGGGCCCGGCTGGAGAACAAACAACTGCAGAGCGTTTGAATGACGCGGGTCCCATCAGGTGTGCGCTGAAGAAAAACACAACAGCAACTCACTGAGGCCACGAACACCCCAAAACGAGGCTTGCAGCTGACTTCGCACATGATTTCTGTCCTTGGGAGTTTCCAGCTAATTCCCTTTGCAAGACGAGCGGTTTATTTGCTTTCCTAGATAAATATGGACCCACGTCATGCACTTGTTCCCCCGACAACACTTTACAAAAGGAGCATTTTTCTCCAGCGTTTGATCGTCCTTAGAAAAGAAATAGCAGATGGTTAACACAGTTGTCGGCTTTCTCTAATTGTAGGTGAAGTCCTTGGGTCAGGAGGATTTCCAGCTGCTAATGGATTTTCCTCATTTTGGTGTGAAATCAGTAAGCATAGAAACCGTGCTGCCAAACTCTCCTCTATGCCTCGGTTTGGGGTCTCTAAATGTTATCCTGGATAAATAAAAACTGTGTTTTTCAGTAGATTTGATGGTGAATCTGTATATTCCTGCTAAAAAACTATTTTTCAGTCATATTTCCTTTCACTGCCGAAGAATTTCCCATCTCCTTCAGAGACCAGCAGGTTACACATTCTCCCCTGGGAGGGCGGGCAGGCCCTGGCACAGGGTGCCCAGTGAAGCTGTGGCTGCCCCTGGATCCCTGGAAGTATCCAAGGCCGGATTGGACAGGGCTTGGAGCAACCTGGGATAGTGGAAGGTGTTCCTGTCCATGGCAGGGGTGGGACTGGATGGGCTTTAAGGTCCTTTCCAGCACGAGCCATTTTGGGATTCCATGATAAAATCAATGACAAGGGTGATGTAAAAGCAGCGTCTTTAGCTACCAGATACAATTAAACCTGCTGAAAACGAGCAGGCAAGAGACAGACTCATACAATTGTTAAGTTGGAAAAGACCTTTTGGATAATCAAGTCCAGCCATCAGTGCAGCACCACCCCCTTGTTCACAATTAAACCGTGTCCTCAAGTGCCACATCCACATGTGTTTTGAACACTTCCAGGGACGGTGACTGCAGCAATGCCCGGTCTGTTTTAATGTTTTACAACCCCTTCCATGACAATTATTTTCCTTATAGCCAGTCTAAACTTCCCCTGGCACAACTTAAGTCCGTTTCCCCTTGCTCCTGTCCCTGTTCCCCGGGAGGAGAGCCTGACCCCCCCCCCCGGCTGTCCCCTCCTGTCAGGGAGTTGTGCAGAGCCACAAGGGCCCCCCTGAGCCTCCTTTCCTCCAGGAAAACGTGTGGTGGGGTGCCTGTGAGGTCTGGGCTCACATCCTGGATCTGTGCTGGGATTTGGGGTGCAATGGAGGGGTACAAAGGAGGAATTTCTTGGCTGAGCTCAGACTGACATGTACAGAACAGAGCTGGAAGAAATCCCATTTCTAATTCCAGAGGACTGAGACTTCTGGGACAACAAAATGATGGAACTTATCTACATGATCGATGGGAAAAAAATCCAAGTGGAATCCATTTAAGGATGAGCTTGGTACTTCCCACTTGAAATATTGACAAGAAGTGGAGGAGTCATTCCACTTAGAGAGAGTGACATCATCACAAATGGAGCTTGGGATGAGCTCCATAAATTTCTCTGCTTGCTGCAGGTGACAAACATTGTCTTCTAGGAAATGGAGGCTGTTCAGGGAAGCCGTAAATAACTCCTGCACTGCTACAACCACAAAGTTTGACATGACAAAATATAAAAGAATCCAGAGAAAAAATTGTTGGGAAATGGCTGATTTACCTATGAAGAATTCTAGATGCTCCTTCAAAAGAGTAAAAAGTATTTGAAACACATCATGGCAAAGAAGATCTTCCAACACACTGGAATTCAAAAGTGAGAATAATTTCCATGTGGCTAAAAAGATATGGGAAAATAAAGAGAATTCCACCAGAGGAAAGATTTATCTGTTCCTGAACTCATCTGTACTATGAGCATTGTCTGACACTTGAAATTTGGTAAATGTTTGGCAATCAGTCAGTTTATTTTGGAAAATTCAGGACATTATTAATTCAAGTGTGCTATAGTAGTGCCTCAGGTGTCTTGATGTGCTCCACTTAATTTCCTGCTTTAATTTGGTGCTGGAATATGTGAATAAATGCAAGGAGAGTTTTATTTTTACTTCATAGCACACTTGAAAACACTTCGCAGACTTAATGCTGTGTAGCCAAAATTTATTTTTTTTTTTTTTTTTTTTTAATAATCTTAGTATGCTTAGTCTATACCACTACCTAAAGTCTGGTACACAGTAAAGCAAATCCCAAGAATGTGAAGATTTCCAATTTCTTTAAAAAAACAGGAAGCTGATAAAACACATGACAAGTGTTGACGTGAATCTGCCACAACACAGGTTGAATTTAGCCTTGCACCCCTCTAAAAAGAAACATTAAACCTTACATACAAGGAAACCGTGCTTATCTAAAAATATAAAAAGACTGCAAAACTTAGCACTGCGGCGTGAATTTCTTTTTTCAGTGAAAACAACCCAGTGAGGCCTGGGATAGTGGCAAACCCACGCAGGTTTGGACCAGATGACCTCTAAAAGTGCCTCCCAACCCAACCCAAACCGTTCTATTCCAGGTCCGGAGGGGCAGCGGCCGGAACAGGCTCGGTCATCTGCTGGTGTAAATCAGCTGCTGATCTGCACCAGCTCCTGCCTCCTCCCTGCACTGCCATTGTCTGCATGGACACGCTGTAATTTAAGCCAGCATGTTACTGTAATTAAAAAAATACACAAATGACAGAATTTGACTCAAACCCCACCGTCCTTCATGGTTTACATTTCCTACAGAGGGAGTTAACTGGTAAGACGTACATGTTTATTGGTTTCCTTCTTTGTGCTTTTACAAGTATTTTTCTCTTTGATGATCTAAACCATATGTTGAGGTACTTTGGAGGATTATTTTATCAGTTTCTCTGCAGCACGAGAGAAATGCCAGGGCAGAGCCCATAGGTTTGCACACATCCAGGCCACTAAATCATCCCTCGTTCCCGAGCAGCCCAGCTGCCACATTGATAAATAGTCCGTGTCACATTAATTTAATTCTGAATCACTCTGAGACATCGTTTTGTTACAAATATAAATTTTGTGGTGTAATGGAATGTGTTAAGCCTTTAACAAATGAACATTTAATGGCCGCTCATGAAAAAGCATAAATAATCAGAAACAAAATTAGCAGGGTTGGTAATGAGTGGATGGAGCAGCGTGGCCTGGCCCTGGGAGCTGGGATAGGTGGGAGCAGCATCCTTGTTTGCTCCTTCCCCTTGGAGGTTTTGGCAGGGATATAAATGCCTGAACTTGGCAAACAAAGTTCTTTTAACAAGCTAAAATCCAAAAAATAATCTGCTACACCATTTTTGGTAATAACTGAAAATACCTGTCCTTCCCCTGATTCCTCTCTACCCTTATTATACTGTACAAATTATTCTGTATTATATTATTATGCATTATTATAATACTTCCCAATAGATTCTATTATGTTGTTGCATTATTATTATATTATTACTTAGGGATATGGTTTAGTGGTGGGTTTGGCCGTGCTGGGTTAATTGTTGGACTTAACGATCTTGGAGGGCTCTTCCAATTCAGATGATTCTATGATTCTACAATTCCATGTTGCCTTTCAATTATTCCCTTCCACTGAACCCCGCCAATGTCCCACAGTCAGAAAGAAATTAATATTCTCATTTTATATATATAAATACATACATAGGTATTTACTCTCTTTTTCACTGAATAACCTATATATTTTTTTTTATTGAATAGTTATTATTTTTTATTGAATTCTTGCAGCCAGTACCTGTTAGAGGCAGTGACTTTCCAGCTGCTCCAGCTTTACTGGACTTATCCATACACCAGTTTTTGGGGAAGCCCCAGCGTGCAGGAATGGGGATCCATTGGTCCCTGGGTCAACTCGAGGGCAAGATGTTAAGCACAAAGGTGTTGCCTGATTAGTGGCAGTCACTGGAAAGAAGTTTTAGCATCTGTGACTGTAGGCAGTGTGTGGAATTCAGCCAAAAGTCTCTCTTTAAATATCAAAAAAGTATCCCTAAAATTGTAAGCCTTCGGAGACCACGGCACTGCACAAAGCGCCAAGAAAAACAACGCGTAGTGCATAAATCTGGAACAATTACTTACTCTGGCCAGGAAGGGACCCAACGACAAAACACTTACCTAAATGCTTTTTATTTGCATTAACATTTGTTCAGGAATGATCCAAAAGCCTCGGTCACTTTGCCTTTGTGTGTGTGTGTGTGTGTGTGTGTGTGTTAAGGGTTCCTGCACAGCTCCTGGATGGGAATTCCCATCTGTGGGATGGTGGGGTTGGTCAGACTCATCACTTCTGGGGACAGGAAAAAGGGACAAAAAAGGGGACATTAAACCACCCCTTGGTTTCTCTGCTACTTCCCTTCCCACCAGGGCTGGCAATTTACATGTGGCTGAAGCCATTCCCTGGCCTTAAACCTGAACATCTGAATGCTGAGGGAACCCATCCCAGTTTTTAATTCATAATGATTAAAATTCACATGTGTTTGACTTGGAGATCACCCCGGTTCTAATTCCAGCCTCTGTTTGTTTGGTACTGTCCTCCTCTGCACTGACCTGGCCAGAAAGGTGATCCTGGTCCTGGTCCTGGTGAATACCCCCAGCTCCTGCTCTGTGTTTTCCTCACTGGAAGCACAGGATGGTGATATGTTCTCAAGCTCCACTGTAAATCAGCGAATCTCTCTCCCAAGGATTTGCTCACGATTTGAAAATCTGACTTGAAACAATCCCCTTTCCCCCAGGGCACCATATGCAACTTCAATATATTGGTGGCGAAGGAAAATATGCTGCGCTTGGCGTTTACAATTCCCACTCTAATTTACCAGACAGGTGTTTCTGAGGAACAGCTCATCTGGCAAGGAGGAGGAGGGTCACTGGGTTGGGGATTATTTTTTCTCTCCCTCGTATTTTCATTAAGGGGGCAGGCTTGCAAACAGTTGGTAGAAGAATTGCTCTGGGAAGTGCTGTCCCCCCACATGAATGGAGGCTCAGGAGAAGACGGCAGTTCTTGCTCAGAAAGGGCCCAGCCAAAATTCCTGATTTTGTATGGAACAGCTCCTTCATTATCAGAGGTGACCAGTGAACCAGACTGGTTCCAGTCAGCACCAGGGTCTTGCCCTTCCTCTGAGAAGCAGCCATTTCTTGAGACTTTCTCCAGGATGAGGAACAACTTCACGAATCCTGAAACTTGTGACTTGCATTCCCTGTCGGCCAGCCAGCAATTTCTTCCTTAGAGAGAAAAAAAAGAAGAAAAGAAGAAAAAAACTCAGCTAAACTAAATGAATCCTGTTCTGAGAGCTAAATATGGTCAGGACATCTGTGACCTCCCCCGACTTCACCCTGGCTGAGCGAGGACAATAGCTGCCATGTGCCACCCTTTGTTGTTGAGCCTGGAAAAGATTCCTAATCCCAGAATAACACACGCGTGCACCCATGCACGTAGGCACACACACAAACGCACACACCAGCGCTGCTAAAACTTGGATTACTCGTCCAACAGGGAAGAGCTGGCAGCAGGGCAGCATTGGAGGGATGAAAGAGTCCCCCCTTTGCTCCATAAAATCCGTGTGTACACCAGGGGTTTCCTTTCGTCTACAGATGTCCATTCCTAGTGTTACAAGGTGCAAATTCCGAGGTTGGGCAGGCGCTGGGAGCTGTGTTCTCGTGTTGAAATGCCGGTATGTGGTCCGCGTGCCTCTGATCTCCAGAGTTTCCTAGCATGACATCTTTCATCATCATCATCAAGCCGGAGGACGCGGATACATGTGGCCACCAGATTCCCTTCCAGCGGGAAGACGGGCCACGTCCTTCACCTCCCTTCTTTCCCCCCACCCTTTAAAGCTGCTCTTTCCCGACTTTGCGGGATACCTGGGCTCGCAGCACCGAGCCAAAAACTCCTCTGCTAAGGGCTGGAAGGAGGAGGCTGGGGCCAGCACGGCTCTAACCTCTCCCTGCTCCTTTGAAGGGGATGGGCGAGGGTCTCCCCGCCATCCCCTGCTGCTCGGCTCTGCTGGTCTTGCCCCGTGTCAGGAAACGGTGGCCTTTTCCTTGGTTTTTTTTAGAAGGAAGTGGTTAACTCTTCCTTCACCGCCCCACGATGGGATTCATTTGCAAATGCCCTCTTCAATCAGGAGCAAGGCGACCACAGAGATGGTTTGTGTGGGAGGGAACCAGGCTCGCTGGGAAGCCTGTGGAGCGCGGCCGTGACCGCCCGCAGCGAGGGCCCCCTACCCTGGGCACTCCCTGCTAAAGCCATCTCGGCCACCCCACTGCTCCTGGTCCCACAGGTGCAGGGTTCCCTGTGTGGGAGATCTCCCTCCGGGGCTATCACTTGCGTTCAGGGGATGTTTCTGATTCACATCAAAGTGAAAGCTGCAGCAAGCGTGCGTCAAGTCAGCTTTGGCAGGACTCACGGTCCTCCCTTTATATTTTTTTTTTTCTCCTTTCCTTTTTCTTGTTGCTGCTCAGCCCTGCAGAATGTAATTAGAAAATGAGCCATTTATAAAACAAATGTTTCCGGGAGAAACTCCCCTGAACACCCGTGTCATAAAATTATTGAACACAGTGTCTGAGAACGTTCAGGATCCAAAATTTCCTCGGGGCTCACCCTTATCCATTATTCTGTCACTGCTTCAGCTGGGCGGTGACATTTTACTGGCGGCACCCTGTTCCACTCCAAAAGAATTTGGTCTTTTGGCTGTTCTGCTCAACCCTTGGTGTCCTCCTCCATCTGCTAAAACCATGGTGGGGATGCAGTGAGCCTGGGACCGCCTGGTTTATCTCTCACTCCCCTTCCCAGAACATCCAAACGGAGAAGGAGGGATAATGTTCCCCCCCCACCATAAAGGTGGCATTTCAAGGGCTGAGCAAAGCAGTGTGACTTCCCCAGCTGGGATGCCCTCTCCTTTTAAAATGCTCATAGCTTTTGCTCAAGGTAAACATTCTGGGCTGGAACATCCCATATTTCACTCTCCACTGGGAGGTTTTGCCCAGCGCCTCAGTTCCCACCAGAGCACCATACAACTCGCCAGAATTTCCAACACATCCTACAAAGTGCTTTGAGATCCCTGCCAGCTCCCTCTCTGGTCCTCTGGCGCAGTCCAAGAGGCAGATATTAATCTTAACAGCTATATGCTGGCCGGGCCCTGGTTGCCTAAGAGATTCTCCCTGAATTTATTTATTTGGATTTATTCAAAAGAGCATAAAAAGGAACACTCCTCCCAGACTCCAGGCTCACCAGCCATAAATTACAAAAACAACTACAATGAAACCACCCACAGCACCTCCCGCCCCTGACACGATTGTTTTCCTCCAACACCCGGCTCTGCAGCAGCAGTGTCCAGCTTCCCTGCAAGCCTCAGCATTCCTGCCTGGAGATGTTGACTGCAGGTGGCCCAAGGGCTAGTGCTTTGGGAAGCCCTGTCCTCACTCCTTCTTCAAAGCTACTGGGGTAGCACTTACGTGAGAAGTGGAAGAAGCTGTCGATGTGATTTCCAGAGGACAGAATGATTCCCCAGTACTTTTAGAAATCCCCATGGATAAAGCAAGGGGGAATTCACGTGGGGCAGGGTTGGCCAGTGAGACTTCAAGAGGTCCAGTCCCTGCAGGTCTTCTCATCCACCAGTCTGTCCAGACACATGGCTAAATAACTTGTTCTTGAAAACCTCCAGTGATGGAGTTTCCACCTCCTCCCACACCAGGAATCCTGGTTCTCGCCCTTGGAAAATGTTTCCCAAAGTCTGACCTTGGTCACCTTTGCCCTTAGCTTAATCACTTTATCTGCTGGCCCCAGCAGATACAGAAGAACTGCTTCCTATCTCCCATCCAGTGGGGAAATCCAAAATACTTGAAGGCTGTTATCATATTTTCCCTCCATTTTCTCCTCTCTAGACTAAACAACCCCAAATTTCTCAGTGTCTCCTCTCAGGTCATGTTTTCTAGAGCTCTGTTCCCCTTTGTTCTTCCCCTCTGGATCCTCTCCAAGGACTCCGCATCTTTTCTCAAGTGTGGTGCCAAAAGCTGGATTCAATATCCAGCCGAGGTCTTCCTGGAGCTGTGCAGAGCAGATGGATAACTTTGCATGTCTTCCTGCAAGCCTGACGTGTGTTTTGCTCACAAAAGGCAGAGCACTGCTGGCTCCTCTTCAGCCCATGATACCCTACACCCTCTTCCAGAGCACCCCAGCCCCAGACAGGGTCTGTTCTTATCATCAGGGTCCTCTCTGACTGAAGGTTTTTTGGCTCTTTTTGCTGCTCGTGCTGAGCTTTGGCACTTTCAGCAATGTGGGAGCAATCCCTGGAGGTTTGAGTGTCCCAGGGCTATGCTCCTGCTGAAGGAGGGAAGACAGCCTTTAAGCACAATGTCCTGGATCCTCATCAAACGTTCCTTGCAGCAACCTGGTTTGGTGGAAGGTGTCCCTGCCCATGGCAGGGGGTTGGAACGAGATAGTCTTAAGATCTCTTCCAACTCAAACCAGTTTCTTGCTTCAAAACCCAAAAGGATTTGGCCCAAGGGGGTAAGAATTCTCCCAGGCCTTGTTTCCTTCCCTGGTTGCAGCTATACCCAAATCCCAGAGAGATGCTATAGATGCTATGCCGGCTTAATTCTTGAGGCCGTGCTCATCCAGTCCATGTTTTCCATGCCATGCCAACACATCTTAAGGACTACCTTCAGCCCGGGGATGTGGAGACCCCTTGGATTCTGTCTGTTCTTCCCTTCAGGCCTGTCCTTGCCTTAGACAGCTGTGATGAGGAGAGATGGGGTGGCCACCATTGGATGGGAACCCTGATCTCTAGGCGCAGATGCCCAGGGAAGTTCCCAGCTGGGACCCAGCTGGACACAAGATGAAGTTCATGCACTTGCTGTGCTGGACTCCACCACGTTTAGGGACCAAGCTGAAGGTGTCACAGGGTGCATCAACTGTAGGTGGCCACATGGTCTGCAAAATTATGGAACCATAAAATCTTTTAGGCTGGAAAACACCTGAAGATCATCATGTCCAACCCATTGCCTGATAAAAACAAGTCCACTTGGGCTGAAAAGAGCATCAGGAGGTCCCTAATCCGACATCTGAGCTCAACGCAGACCTTTATCCAGTCAGTCTCAAAAACTTCCAAGGATGGAGACTGAACAACTTCCTTGGGTCACTCCGATGGTTGACTCTGCTCATCAAGAGAAAAGTTCTTCTCTGTACCCAAAAATTATATTTGAGGATCATAGGGTATTCTCTGTGTGATTTA
Organism: Tichodroma muraria; assembly: GCA_013390105.1. Taxonomy (NCBI): domain Eukaryota; kingdom Metazoa; phylum Chordata; class Aves; order Passeriformes; family Sittidae; genus Tichodroma; species Tichodroma muraria. The sequence continues at coordinate 108,276 of WAAG01001431.1, forward strand.
TTCAGTCCTCAAACCTAGACACAGGCCTAAATGAATCCTAAGAGCTCTGTTTTAGCTCTACTGACCCCTCTGCTGCCACTTTTATCCAGAGCAGAGGCACAAAGTGGTATTTAGTGACAGGTAGGGATGTGCATGGTGCAGTGGGATCCAAGTCACCAGGACAGCAGAAGGACGAAGCAAAGAGAGGGCACCGAAGGGAGCAGGTGTGCCTGTTCTTCCATGGTGGGGTCTGGTCCTGGAGGAGTTCTTTGGATTTTGGGGCCCTGAGCAACTTGATCAAGTGGGTGGCACCCTTGACCATGGTACGGGCATTGTAACAAAACAATCTTTATGGTCCCTTCCAAGCCAAACCATTCTGTGATTCCATAATTTTGCTGCAATTTTGAAAAATAAGCAGTCCAAAACAGAGATCCAGGCTGAAGTGGAAGCTGCAGGTGGAGTAACACCATTACAGAGATGTTGGACTCATCCCAAGCCCCAGGAGCTAGGGTCAGAAAAATCAGAATTAAATTGCAATGGGAAAGAAATCCAAACCAGTCCAGGGTGTGTTCATTCAGGATATTCTTTCTTTAACTCTGCCCTACAGTCAAGAAATAATGACGCAGTTATAATTCGAGCATGGTTGTGTTTGTAGCCCTTGATTAGATTCAACTAATTAGATTCAACAAAGATTTTTTCTTTCTCTCTTCTGTTTCCCTTTATGCTCTTCTAAGTTTCAGTGTCATTTTGGGCAGATGAAGGCTGCCAAACAGTTAATAAACCAACCAGGAAATTCAGAAATTCTCATAAAGATCAGCTTATTCTGCCATGTGCTGTTCCCAGAGCTCCAGGGAGGTGGAGCAGGGCAGGAACAACCTCCACCTTGCTGACAGCATTGTCTAAATCCCCTGGATTTGTGTCTGGGTTTAATGATGGACCCAGGAATTGCTTTTTTATGATCCATTTTTGGTACCAGAGTCCAAGGAGTTTAGGGCTGGAAATCCCAGCCCCACTGGATCCAAATGCAGAAATCACCTGACCCTGTCCGACCAAGGTCTCACCTAGGTGAAATTAAAAGGCAAAACATGGTCTCTAAGACAGAAAGCAAGGTGATACTGTCTCAAGAAAGCCTCTTAAGCGAGCATGGCTGCACTTTTTATTCAAGAGAAAAGTAAAGTTCAGGAGAAAATAAAAAGTGTTATGCATGGCTGATCAAAGACATCTGGAAGACTTAGAAGAAAACCCAGCAAGCTGCTGCAATCGATAAAAAAAAGATTAGTGCAGAGCAATTTTCTTGGAGATAGCCAGGAAACAGCAGAATACCAGAGAGCAGAGAAAGGGATCCACCCTGAGGTGTCCTGTCCATATCCATGACTGACTCCAACAAATCCGAGAATATCCTGAGCTGGAAGGGACTCACAAGGATCATGAGTCTGACTCATGGCCCTGCACAGGACATCCCACCATATGTCTGAGAGCTTTGTCCAAACACTCCTTGAATTCCAACAGCCTTGGGGCTGTGACCATTCCCTGGGGAGTCTGTTCCAGTGCCCAGCACCCTCCGGTCCAAATCTGATGAAAACTCCACTAGGCCAGAGTCCAAACCTGAACACTAAGGAAAGTCAGGAGACCCTTTCAGGAGTCAGAGGGTAGCTTAATACACTGAATGTCACGGCAATAGATCCATGATTCATAATGGGCAGTAATCAATGCAAGATAAACTAATTATGGGAGTCAGAAATAAGTTAAAGTGATATAAATTGAATTTTTTGGTCTCACTGAAAGGCGCAATGGCCACAAGGTTTCAACTGAAGATTCACAGGAAGAAATGTTAGATTTCCTAGAAGGCCAGTTGAGGTTTTGGAGGATGGAGTCCACCAAGACCTCCAGAAGTAGGAGAGGGGCTGAAAGGATGAAGTCAGCAGGGACAGAAATGGGAAAAAAGCCATACTTGCCAAGGAAATTCCAGGAGCAGTGATGGCAACAGCAGCACTGACTCCAGCTTCTTCAGCTACTTCTTCAGGGTGGGAAAGGAGGAAAAGGGGGGAAGATGTTCTCAGAAGAAGGGAAGGCTTGGCACTGATGGGGCTGTGGACTCCTCACCTGAAACTCCCCGAAACTATGACACTCACTCCAACCACAGCATTTTTTAAAATCCAATTTTCTGGTCTTGACAGCAAAATTTTGAGTCTTGAAGGTGATCTCAGGCTTCACACTTATTTGAGAAACGCTTTTAAACAAACACTGAAATTTTCAGTCACATGACTCCAAGAAAACTGACATTGAGAACTCCTTGATTCCCCTGGATCATAATGCATCTTATGATCAGATTAATAAAGGAGGAATGGATTAAGGTGCTGGCTCGAGGCAAAAATTCATTAATATTTATGGATGAGGAAGTTGTGGCTGTCCCATCCCTGGAAATGTTCAATGCCAGGCTGGATGGGCTTGGAACAACCTGGGATAGTGGAAGGTGTCCTTGCCCATGGCAGTGGGTGGGACTGGATGAGCTTTAAGGTCCCTTCCAACCTAAACCATTCTGGGATTCTGGGATTCCATGAAGGTGTCCACACCCAGCCTTACTCCAAACGTGTCAGGGAGGCACAGGGGGTTGGCAGTCCCCAAACAGCAGTGGGCAGGAAGAGATGAAGCTGGCGCAGATTAGCTGAGCTGCTTTTCCCAGAAAGAGCAGCGAGGGAGATTCTCAGCCAGGACCAGCCACAGAGGGACACAGGGTCCTCCCTGGATGAGAGGGTGAATGCAAACAAGAGGCGTCACACATTCCTCTGTGCATCCCTCACCTTCAGCTGGGCCCGAGGAGGTGGCCAGCTCGCCGCCGAAGGGAAGGGTGTGTTTGTGCAGCATCCCAGCTTCCATGTGGGCCATCCCAGAGCCAAACTACTGTTTGATTAACCAACGCTTCGATCCAGCTCCCTGCCTCCCCCCGCGTGCAAGGAGCACGATCCGAACAGCACGCGCTGCTGGCCTTCAAGGGCTGGCTGAGGCAGCTCCTGATAGCGCTGTTTATACAGCTTCCCGATGGAAACAATGTGGGTTTGATTAAATGATCCCATTAGTGTTTCTCCATGCTGTCACCGCAGACTTCAAACGATGATTTATGTTGGCTCGTAGGTCTTTGTCCTCGCACCGAGAGCGGCATCCAAGGACAAAGTGTTCCGGGACGGGGCGGTGGGAGTCCTGCAGCTCCGGCTGCGCGGCCGTGCCGGGGTCTGAGCCCCCTGTGCCACACGCCAGGCAACAAAGGGGACCGCTGGCCAGCCAAGGACAGTGACACGAGGCACACGGACACCTGGGACTGTCCTTCGTGGTGTCAGCCTCCCACACGGATGGCTCAAAGGCAGAGAGGCACAGCCCATGGAGACCCAACCACGCGCAAGTTTTCTACGCTATTTGAAGTGGGATGGATCCTTTTATCCCAGAAAAATTGCACCTGTTTGTCACCTGCTGGTTCTTTGCCCTAAGAATTACATTTATACTGCCAGGCTGGTTTTCCCCCTATTTTTGCCATTTTTCCACCCCATCATTCCCTGGCTGATTCCACCTCCCAAACCAATTTTACCCATTTTGCATGCATGCCGGTTTTGACCTCAGGAGTGAAGCAAATAATCCACTCAGTGAAGAAAACACAGCTATGGAGTGGAGGACTGTCCCCTTTGGGACATGGAAGCCACAGACATCCACACTTGGACAAAGCAAGCTGTGGCAATGCCAGGAGAGACTGTGCAGTCAGTATGGATGCAGCCAGGAGTACATTCCCCAGGGAATCCTTTACATGAGCTTTGAGAGGCGTCAAAAATGCAAAGCCCATTCTTTTCAGAGTACTCCCCTGTGTTGCTCTGGTGTGTGCTGAGTTTGTGCTGAGTTTGTGGGAATGAGGCAATCCTGAGAAGTATCTTCCCATACTTAAAAAATCCAAGGTTTTTGCTGGCAGGCACCACTTTCATGTGTGTGTCCAAGGGCTTTGCTCTCAAAGCTCACCCTGAAGATCCAGCAGATGACTTGGTCACTTGCTCGCTCTGCCAAGTGGGCAAAGAGCTCCATGCCCTCATGCTCATCACCTCTGGATGGGGAGGTCACAAAAACACGTCCAGCAACTCCATGGCCCCGTGAGCTGCTGAAAAATCAGGCAAGAAGGTCTGAGGCTGCTTTTCATGCACATGGGATGGCTGAGTGAGCCTGCTCCTCACCCTCCTGTTTAAACACAACCTCTGCCCTCAGCTGCAGCGAGAGTATTTCACCCTGTGGGAGTCTCCCAGGGAAGATCTTCCTCTTTGGGAAACTGCAGTTGGAGTGGATATTGTGAAGAGGTTCAAACCTCCTCTCTCTCACCCATATAAGGTCACAGTAACCACTGTAAAACAGAGCTTTCAAGTTTTTGGAGCCTAGCCTGTGAATTTCCCACTGTTTTTGTCAGCACCTGCGCACACCAAATGTTTCTGTGCCTAAAACAGCACTACTGAGAGCTGCAGAGTGATGTTGTAGAGAGGATTTGGGGAGAGCCTGTGCAGGATAGCAAAAGTGCAGCTCAGTTTCTAGCATATTTTTGGTTTAAAAATCATCACATGCTGAAAGCAAAAGTCAGAATTAAACCAAACAAAAATGCATCTTATCATCCACAGGTAAGTCTAAGATCCTGCTGCATCAAGAGGCTTTCTTTGCCCAGCTTTGGAAAGATCACATCTCTGGGCTAAAACCCTTTTTGTGCTTCTTCTTTCTTCTTTATTTCTTCATTTCTTTTTTTTTTTTT
>WAAG01001434.1:9292-23777 GCA_013390105.1 Tichodroma muraria
GAAGAGAATGTCCTTGTAGCACTTGTTTGCAGAGACACCTGCATTTGCCAAGGGCATAGGGAGGATTTAGCATCACCAGGAAAAAGCAGAGCAGTAAAGGGAATCATGAGCATATCTGTCATTTTCTCTTTTCTTCTTGCTTAGGGTGAAGTAAGTGCAGATACTTGGAGCTACTTCTGTTTGCTGACGGAGTGTTGCTTGACAGCAGGTGGAAATAATTTCTCTCATGTAGACTGTTCTGTTTGTCTCTAACAAGAAATATGCCTAACCTACCCACAGACATCCTGGTCTTTTGGGCTGGAAGAGCCAGTGTTTTGCTGTTTACTTCTGAAAAGAAAGACACCCAGCAACGATGCATCTCTGCTTGGTGTTAAAAAGTTCTGACAGCTGATCCTTTTGGTGTTGAAAATAGTTATCTGTCTATACACGTACATATACACATTTTCTTCCCTGTCCCTCACTTCTGTACTGCCCCTTTTGGAGGTTATGTATATAAAATTGCCATGTGTATTATATCTCTCTAGATATATTTATAATTTCTACATATGCTTAGATATGAGTGCTTGGAAATCTTGAGGAATTTATCCTTGATTCTGTTAATTAAAATCAACCCCTGTATATATCCCAAGTCAAGCCAGATCCTCATGCAGAAAATGTGTATTTATTCCCCTGTTCATCACTTCTGTACTGTCCCTTCTTGGAGCTTTGCTCCATGCCACAGGCTTAAATGGCTGTGCAGAGCCTCCTGTCCTTTGTGAAGGCTTTGTTCGTGGGGCAGATCAAACCTCAGGGACACAAGTATGATTCTCTAGGGTCCCAAGGCTGCTGCAGAGCTGGAAAGAGCCAGACTCAGGGCTGGGTGCTTGCAAATAACGTGTCCAAGCAAAGCCTGCTCCAAACCATGCTGTTTATCAGTTGCAGATGTCCAGATTTTAATTCAACAAGAACGAGATCAAACTTCTAGAGCTGCTTTGGTTTTCCTGTCCAGAGGGCAGAGATTTACTTTGAGTGGCCTTTTTCTTCATAGTTGATGAAATACCTGAAGACCTCCTCCTCCTCCTTGCATGGGAAATCAGAAGCTTAAAATGTCTGTGAACACACACCCAGTACATGAGGCATATGGGAGTGCAGCAACTGATTACCTAAATGAGAACATGTAAGTAGTTAGAATTCTGTGTCTACTCCTGGCCCCTGCTGTTAATTCCTTCTGTACATTGAGTGGGCTCTCACCACTGAACTTCACCAAATGTCTAAAATGCAGCAGCAGTGTGTCAGCATGGGCATATTATATTCTCAGTCCCTCACACAGGCTGAGGTGCCTGAGAACCTTCATCTGGGCTGTTGCAAGGGGAAACACTACAATTCCCCTCCTGCTGGACCATCACAAGCAAGAAGAGGTAGGACTGCCCCAGGAGAATGGATCTTTTTTTGTGGCAGCTTGAAGTTAAGATGAAAAATTAGTGAATGCATGAAACTGCACTATTTTTTCCCAGTCACTGTGCATCTTCCCCTGCCCCTCCAGAGTCTGACAGACTTTTTCTATATTCTTGATCAAAACATGCCACCTGCTGTTTGTCGGAAGGGAGACATGTATAGTCAAAAAGCCAGTGCATAAACTAACCAAACTGGAAATGTATTTGCATTGCAAAACCAGTCAAAAGTCCTGGGTGCCACAGGTTAGAGTCTGCTCTTGGCCACCGTACAAAAATCCCCTGGCAACACTGCACTCTTAGAATCATAGAATCATTAAGGCTGTAAATGACCTACAAGTAATAGACTCTAACCATTGGCATAGAACCACTGTGTTCACCACTAAACCTTATCCCAAACTGCTGCATCCACATGCCTTCTGACCACTTCCAGGGATGGCGATTCTGGCACTTGCCTGGGCAGCTTGTTCCAATGTCTGACAACTCTTTCAGTGAGAAATTTTTCCCAACAGTCAGTCTAAACCTTCCCTGTTGCAACTTGAAGCAATTTCCTTTTGTCCTGTCACTTGTTACTTGGGAGAAGACATCAACTCCTACCTTGTGACAACCTCTCTGGACTGATAAGAACCCCCTGAGCCTCCATTTGTGCAGGCTGAACAAACCCATCTGACTCATCTGTTCCTCATAAACCTTGTGTTCCAGACCCTTCTCCAGCCTTGTTGCTTTTCTCTGGACTCGATCAAGCACCTCAATGTCTTTCTTGGAGTGAGGGGCCCTAAACTGAACTCAGGATTCAAGGTGACCTCACCAGTGCCGAGTACAGATCCTTTCTCCAGTCCTGCTAGCCACACTATTTCTGATGGCCAGCATGCCATTGGCCTTCTTGGCCACCTGGGCACTGCTGGCTCATGTTCAGCTCCTGTCAACCGGCATCCCCAGGTGCTCTTCTACCTGACAGCTTTTCAGCTGCTTTTCCCCCAGCCTGTAGCATTACATAGGTTTATTGTCACACAAGAGCAGGACCTGGCACTTCACCTTGAACCTCATACAGTTGGCTTTGTCCCATCGATCCAGCCTGTCCAGGTTCCTCTGCAGAGCCTTCATACCCTCTGCTCCCATCCAACTTGGTATCATCTATGAACTGACTGAGGGTACTCAATCCCCTCATCCAGATAATTGATGAAGATATTAAACAGGACTAGCCCCAACACTGAGCCTTGGGGCTCTGTGTGTCAACCTCTGAACAGCCACCACCATCTCTGGGCCCAGCAATCCAAGAAATTTTCTACTGAGCAAAGAGTGCACAAATCCAAGCCACGAGCNGGCTGTAAATGACCTACAAGTAATAGACTCTAACCATTGGCATAGAACCACTGTGTTCACCACTAAACCTTATCCCAAACTGCTGCATCCACATGCCTTCTGACCACTTCCAGGGATGGCGATTCTGGCACTTGCCTGGGCAGCTTGTTCCAATGTCTGACAACTCTTTCAGTGAGAAATTTTTCCCAACAGTCAGTCTAAACCTTCCCTGTTGCAACTTGAAGCAATTTCCTTTTGTCCTGTCACTTGTTACTTGGGAGAAGACATCAACTCCTACCTTGTGACAACCTCTCTGGACTGATAAGAACCCCCTGAGCCTCCATTTGTGCAGGCTGAACAAACCCATCTGACTCATCTGTTCCTCATAAACCTTGTGTTCCAGACCCTTCTCCAGCCTTGTTGCTTTTCTCTGGACTCGATCAAGCACCTCAATGTCTTTCTTGGAGTGAGGGGCCCTAAACTGAACTCAGGATTCAAGGTGACCTCACCAGTGCCGAGTACAGATCCTTTCTCCAGTCCTGCTAGCCACACTATTTCTGATGGCCAGCATGCCATTGGCCTTCTTGGCCACCTGGGCACTGCTGGCTCATGTTCAGCTCCTGTCAACCGGCATCCCCAGGTGCTCTTCTACCTGACAGCTTTTCAGCTGCTTTTCCCCCAGCCTGTAGCATTACATAGGTTTATTGTCACACAAGAGCAGGACCTGGCACTTCACCTTGAACCTCATACAGTTGGCTTTGTCCCATCGATCCAGCCTGTCCAGGTTCCTCTGCAGAGCCTTCATACCCTCTGCTCCCATCCAACTTGGTATCATCTATGAACTGACTGAGGGTACTCAATCCCCTCATCCAGATAATTGATGAAGATATTAAACAGGACTAGCCCCAACACTGAGCCTTGGGGCTCTGTGTGTCAACCTCTGAACAGCCACCACCATCTCTGGGCCCAGCAATCCAAGAAATTTTCTACTGAGCAAAGAGTGCACAAATCCAAGCCACGAGCAGCCAGTTTCCTCAGGACAGTCCTGTGGAAAAAGCTGTCAAAGGCTTTATTAAACTCCAGGCAGACAACATGCACAGCCTTTCCATTAAGTGGGTCACCTTGTCACAGAAGGAGATCAGGTTGGTCAAGCAGCAGCTTGACCCATCCTGACCGGGCCTGATCCCCTGGTTGTCCAGTATGTGCCACATGCTGGCACTCAAGACAGTCTGCTCCGTGACCTTCCCTGGCACCAAGGTCAGGCTGGCAGGTCTGTAGTTCCCCAAATCCTCCTTCTGACCCTTCCTGTAGATGGGCAGTTCAGTTGCTGACTTCAGCCAGCTGGGACCCCCCCGGTTCACCAGGACAGTGACAAATCATTGGAAGTGGCCTGGCAAACTCTTCCACCAGCTCCTCAGTGCCCTTGGGTGGATCCTACCAGGGCCTATAGACCTGTACATGTCTAGATGTCTAGCAGGTCACTGAGCCTTTTCTCCTGGATTATGAGGGCTTTGTTCTGCTCCCCATCTCTGCCTTCCAGCTCTCCAGGGCTGCGTACCTGGAGAACAACTGGCCTTGCTGTTAAAGACTGAGGCAAAGAAGGCATTAAGTAGCACTTTTTCCACATCCTATGTCACTATTGTCCTGCAAATCTGAAAATGCTGTGGACCAGCAAGGCCAGAGCCTGGACAACCTTGCAGGTTATCGCCTACCATCCAGAGCCAAAGCATGAAATAAAAAAGCGACAGCGCAAGCAAACACCCCTGCTGCCTTCAGCTGAAAGTTCCTAACACAGGGCAAGGAAGGGTCTAGCCAGGACACTACAGACTGCTGTTGAAGCAGATTACAAGGCAACACCCAGTATCTGCTTCATAAGAGCAGTGATAACAGAGGAGGCCTCTGGGAAGAAGCACTGCCTCTGTGAAAGGGAAAATTCTGAATGGAGACACCATAACATGCTTTAACTTTTGGTCAGCCCTGAAGTGGTTGGATGGCTATGAGAAGGAGGTGAGGTGTCCCGGGACTTTTCAGCTGGTGCCTGGGCCAGGATGGCTTTTGGGATGCCATTGCGATGACATTCTGTAGCACAGAGGCAGAACTGCAAGCCTCTCTGATGCCTCGTGTGCAGTCCTGCCCCAGCACTGCCTCCAGGATTATCTGCCCGTTGCTGCAGAGCGTCCCCAAGGTCCTAAAGGAGTCTGCAGGACAGCCGCAGGTCCCTGGGAGGGCTGGGAGACACCATGTGCTCTGCAGAGAGGGAAGGAGGGAAGAAGGGGTTAAAGGACAGAGGGAGGGACGGCTACATTAGCAGATGTCCAGGGCTGAAAAGTAGGTCACCTATTTCTGCCTCGGGGGGGGTGATTGAAAATCGACACTACATCAATGCACAAAGCCAAGTAATACAGCAAGGAATGAGTCTTAGAAGCCTGACAGAAATCCTCCAAGTACACAGCTCTTCTAACACATCATACAGAGCAATTAAGACTAATTTAAAAATATATATTTTTACCCACATAGACGTATATACAATCACATAAGAGGAGGGGCTAATGAAAAAATAAAAAAACAGAATTAAAAACACCCAATAAAAGCAGAATTTCTCTTATTATCCATGAGCAAGGCTTGGACAGATGTTCCAAGTTTTTCTCGGCAGCCTTATGCACATTATTTAGGCCTAGACTCTCAAGCTAAATACTAACTCCTGTTGATGCCTTTGTGAGTCCTTGGAAGAGAGACACTTGCAAATACTTCTGAGGTGGTGGTCCTCAGTGTGCCTGTGTCTCTCCTAACATGAAAAGTTTCCATAGCATGATCGAAGCAGGTCAGGTGGTCTCTGCAAGGCATTCCCTTCCTCAGATGTTAAAATTGCATGATCAGTTAATTACAATCACCTACACTTTTCAGGAACCTAATGCCATGCTATGAGGGCAAGAAGGTCAGGACAGATGGGATAAGAAGGAGATGAGATACAGGAAATTAGCTGGGTTTCTCCAGGGTTTCTGTCAGGTCAGGGTAGAGGCATTCAGTATTTACAGTCTCTAATTTATTTTAAAAAGATAAAAATTGAGGACAAGTTGTGATAGACATAAAAGCAGCCTCAGCACATAATGATCACTCCTGACACCACATTATCCCCAAAAGATAAAAGCTATTGGACTCACTGTAACATGAAAGATCTTTCAGGTAGGAAAAAACAATGGACTCTTATTATTTTGTGTAATTTGTTCAGAAAACAGAATATTTCTTAACTTTTATAGATTTCTAAATGCCCTAACAGGAAACTTCTGAAATACTTCACATGCTGCAGAAGACATATGGTGGGGGGGTTATCTGTTTGGGGGTATCACAGAACAGTTACTAGGCACCCTTCAGAGCTCTCCGGTGCAGGATGTTCCAAGCAGAGTTTCAAAACTCTTATTAATTGATGTCCTGTTTCTTTCACACCAATAGTGAAATTACTCTTTGGAAAAAAGCTGTCAGACGAAATCCTCAAACACGAGGAATTAAATCACCTCTCTAAAATCCAGACTTGGAGGTGGACTCAGGGAGCGTTACACATTTGCTACACTCAAGTCCTTGGTGAGATCAATTGAGTTTGGAGATATTTGTTCTCAAGCAGGGGCTGGAGAACTACCCTTGCATTCTGGCATCTGTCTTGACCCATCCTGAGGTTAGTTCCAGCTCTATTCAGCCTGGATATGGCACCCTTAGTGTGCCACTTTGCTAATTTAAAAAGGCTTAAATAAGCATTGTCAAGCAGGTCATGAGGTCTCTGCAAGGCATTTCCTATCTTAGAGATGGGAACTACCTGCAGAGTTAATTGCACTCACTCAGACATTTTAGAAGCCTAATCCCTTTGACAGGCATTCCTCACCTTTGCATACATGTTCTACACCATGAGGGCAGCAGGTCAGGACAGATAAGAAGAGAATGGGGCTGAGATAAAGAAAGCATCTTAATTTTCCTTGAAGTACTGTGAAGGTAATTTTTTTACCTTTTTTTTTTGCTCATTTAGTAATGGTAGTTCTCAAAAGATGGATCAGCTGATCATAGTGGTCTTTCCTGGCACTGAGACAGGACCTTTGTTCCCTGCTTTGTTCCTTCCTACTCAGTGGAACAATAGATTAAAACCAGAATTTGGCTCTGTATTTCAAAGTTGCAGTACTTAAACTATGTACAAGTTTTCATCTTGACCAGTTTCGCGGGAATGACACACCCTTTTCAGTGGTGGAGTTGAAGGGGAAGAAAGAGAAGAGAAAGGAAAAGCTTAAAGCAAAAATAACCAGCAACCGCCGCTTATGACATGCTCCTGACTGGATGACTGCCTTCACAAGTTTGCTTGGGTAATCCAGCCTGTTTCTATCATTGCTTTCGGTCCCCTGCTACCATTTCACAGAAACTCAGTAGTTACTAGGCAGCTGTATCATGGCTGGTTGGGAAATGACACAATATATGCACTTTGCACGCTTGAAAAGCACCTTAATTTTCCTAGGAGAAGTACCATGAAGGTAATTTCTCTAACTTGTTTTTCCTCTGTGCTAGTTTAATCAGCTTAGCTATTAAAAGATAACATGGGCTTAGGACTATCATTAGACCGAAGCGGTCATGTGGTTATGCTGGTAATTAGCACTGTTGCTGAACAGTGTGACTTTTTTTTTAATAGGTAACTACATAACAAAACCAGTACCCAGTGCACATCTAATGAAGCAAAAGAAAAATGAACACTCTCTCTCCTGGGATCTGTATTCAAGTACTTGTCTAGCAGCTTTCTTCTCTCTTTTCTCCTCTGTCATAGTATCTGTATCAAAAGCATTTAACTGCTTGAAATGGGATTAAGACACTGCAGCCTAAAATTGCAATCCTGCAATCCTCCTGCTCAACTGCTCTGTAAACTTTAAGGTATCAAAAAATCCCTGGGAAAGCCCTGCGAGGGCCAAACAGGTCCATCTGAATCATGGCGCAGAATCTCTGTATCGTGTGGCCAGAGTCCTCAGGAGTTCTGTTTGGTCAGCATCCCAAATCCTAGGCCTACTTTCAGGATACTGGAGGCTTTACAGCTCGAGAGTCCTTGGGTATGTTTTCTTTTGAAGAACTGCCAGAAGGAAAAGAAATGGAGATGGGTGCTCCTTTTATACAAGTCTTAATGAGACGGTAGTTTATGTCCCATTCCCTTCTTTTGCCATGGAAATTTCAACCTGCACCTCCCAAATGTACCTATAATCACCAGATTACAAGCTCTCCTGGGGTGAGAATGTGCTGCCAGGCTCCTGTCAGGTCAATTAGGACCAGAGAAGGATGAGCAGTGCTGTACACCAGTCATCCAAGGCAACTTCTCTGTACCTGGGTGCTGCATGTGTATGTTGTTTAATGGATATTAAATTAAATTCTGCTCACCTTTATCTCTACACTTGGGTTTCACCCTCAGATGCTTTTTGGAAACTATACATTATTTCTTTTGCTTACAGTACACACCCTGTTTCATTACTAGAGCATAATTTGCTTCTGATGTTAATAACTGATGTTACCAGGTCTTCCCCTGTTCCCCATGATTCTTAAGTGTTGTGTTTGGATGGGACATAAACTGTAAGCCTCCAACCCTTTTATCTGGACAAAATGACCCAAAGGCTCAAGGGAAACCACCCTGCACATATATGGGGACAGTGGTAGCACCAGGACCTAATGTTTAGGATCGTTAGGCTTCCATTTCTTCACCCATTTTCCCATGTAATAAGGTATATAGAGTTTCCAACAAATTATGTCAAATTGCCTTTTGACCACAGTCTCACCAATCACTGTTTCTTTTTCTCTTTTAGAGAATGGATGGGAAGAAATCAGTGCTTTGCCCATACTGCTGGCACACCTTGCCAGCCTTCAGCATCCTCCCAGAAAAAGAGAGGATCCATCCCAAGAGGGATGGGGCTGATTAGTCAGGACAACTTTCCTGTGCAGCCACCCAGCATGCTCCCACACCTGCATGCTGGGCCCACACTGTGCACTTTGCTGGCAGGTCAGCAGAGCTGACAGGTTCTGCCTGCTTTTTGCTCCCAGGTGAAATGACATTGATTGCTAGTGCTGGGCAGGTAGGAGAAAAGGATGACCAAGACTGATTATGCCCTCCCATGGAGATGGAAGGAGGATGGCCAAAGCACTCAAGTGAAAACAAAATGTATTGGTGCCAAAACTTCCCTCCATGCCTCTGCTCTTTCAGCTGGGCCACAAGCATGGTATGGAGGTCCTACCCTACTCCCCAGCAGCTTTGCCTTAGAAATGCTAATAGGATCAATGCTTGAAATGAGATTAGAAAACTGAACTCGAACATTTTGTTTCAACTAAATGGATTAATTTGTGGGTCTGGTGCAGTCAAACATCCATGTTCACCCTCAGGAGCATAACCATGAAGTTATTGTTCAGAAATGCTCCTTCTCTCTTCTTAAAGCTACTTAGTTTTTGCAATTTTAATAAGAAGTTAGGCTAAACATTAAATCATTAAAATTCTTTAATAGGCTTAATTCTCTCCTGAACTATAAGACAAAAAATGGATTTTGTAAGGGCTGTGTTTAAACCAGAGGTGTTTCTGTCTTGGCTGACCTTACTCTACAAATATTCATTCAGTGTTAACATAGATGGGGACTCCGGTGCAAGGCGTCCAATTGTCCTGCTTTTTCTGTGTCTGTTTCCTACATGTAACTTGTCGGTGCTCGGAAGAGTGAACTTCAACCAGATTAAAAGAGGTTCAACTATGACTTCATTTTATGCCTGAGTTGATTGAACAGCCAGATATCACCAGTGGGGAGGTTTGACTCCAGACCTTTGTGCAGGTGTTCCCATCGCCTTGCAGGCACTGGTGCTTCCCTGTGCCTGTGGAAACCCAAGTCTGCAAGTTGGAAAGAAATAACCGCTCATAGGGTCCCTTAGCTGCCCTAGGGGGACAAATGGAAGATAACATGTTGGTAGGGACAGGACCATGGCTGTCTTGGCAGAGCTGAAGCAGAAACACACCTCACATGCCTGTGGTCTGACGTTATGGCTATGTAAGAGCAGCAGCAGCTAATGGTGAAATGCTGCTGAGAGGTTACAGTCCTGACTGCCCTCCTCTGCTGTCACATCCAGCAATTGCAGAGCCACGGGACAAGCTGGCTTGGCAGGCTGTGCCACTCTTGGGAAGACAAGTTTGTTCTCCAAGGTGTGGCAGAGCTGCTGAGTCACAGCAAGCCCTAAGAAATGCTTCCCCTGGCACCTGCAGGAAGCCCACCAGAGCCCACCAGCTCCAGGAGGGAGCACAGCTATGGCTGAGGGGTTAAAGGTGCACACTGAGGAAACACACTTAGCATCCTTTGATGGGGTGACAGTGACTGAGCAGGCCGATTATTTGTAATTTTTTTATTTGCCTATCATTTTATGCTGAGGAAGTGGCTTCCTTGAGGGAGTAGAGAAATTCATAAGAAGTGCTGTTTCTCAAAGTGCCATAGGCAGCAGCCATCACCGAGTTAAGATACTGACACTTGAAACCCTAGCCTAGTGATTTAGTAAAACACTATCAAGCTTCAGGTCCATTGCCTAAAAATTAGAGTTTCCCTGCCAGCAATAAATACTACAGTCACCTGAAGCAAGCTAGGTTTTTGTTTCTGATTTGCCTGTAATCACAGGCACAGGAATGGTGTGGAGATCTTCAGATTTGCACATAACTCCCGGGGATAAAGGACTGGGATTTCACTCTTTTGCCCCTGCTTCAGATTAGTGTGCGATGTTGGGCAAGTGACATAACCTCCCCATTTCCCCCAGCTGGTCAGGAGTGTTTTGAGATCCCCTTTGTAGACAATGAAGTGTTTCTACCTTGAGGTAGTAGTGCCCTGGCATTAACAACTTATATGGGAATGGCAGTTTCACCTGAACAGTTGTAGCTTTAAAAAATAATTGCACAAAATCAAGATTTAGAAATATATTGATAGGAAATCTCTAACATAAAAACAGGGCCTATTAAGTCCCAAACTTTCCTGGAATTGTGATGGTGGTGATAGGACCCTTGAAAATCAGATATGTGACAGTGCAAATATTATCCTGCCTCTTCTGAGTCGAGATGCATCCCTTGCTGCCAGGGCACATTTGCTCATGATATAGGATGTGTCGATAGCACCACAGTTTAACTCTTAGTTATGTGTGAGGACATGCTTAATATTTATAGGAACTATACTAGGTACCTAACTATTTTACTGTTGTAGCTGTTCTACACTCAAGCTATTAATCCCCTCTCCAGATACCATTTCTGGTGCTTGATATATATATTATATATATAATATATATATATTTTTATATATATATATTTATTCTTTATTCATCCTTTATTTATACTTTTAATGACCTACCTGCTTGTCCTGGGGATGCCATTTAACATGGTACACTCATCCATCCATTGTTTAGACCCATTCTTTCCTGAATGACAATTTCCACTGTCTTACACACTAACATTGACACCACAACCAGAAGTTTTTTATAAAGTGTGCCCCTACACACTTTATTTTGGGAAATCTCCATTTGTTGTCCATAGTGCAGGTACTCTCTGCTGGAACACGCAAGTGGCATGACATAAACAAAACCACCCCACAAGAAACCAGACACAGTGAAAGGAAAGAAAACAAAAAGAAGACACCTAAATTAAATGTGGAACAAATACAGTCTAGAGACCTTTCTGGAATGACCACCAGCTGAAATGATGAATAAACAAAAAATGTCCTATTTCATGTCGTTTGTTTTGAGGATAATCCTTTTTTTTTTTTGTTTTTTTTTGGACATTTTACTAAATAAATCTGCTTGCATGAAAAAGAAAGCAAAAACCAGGCTGTACACTCAGAGACCTAACTGTGTAACGGTGCAGCAGACATCAGCAAATACATTTCATGCTGCTGAGTTTTTACCATGTGTTTGTGACACATTAAGATCACATGTATCCATAATTGCTGCAGCTCCACTAACTTATTCAGGCAGAATGAGATGATCATGTGTCTGTGCTGGCAGCCAACAATATCCTATTAACGGAAGCAACTCACCAGGCTCACGGCTTGGGGAGGGCTTCTGTTCACAGGGGTTCTGTAAAACAGGGATGTGCCATCACATACTGAAGGGGAGCAAGCACAAGTGCAGCTCTTAGGATAATGCACACTGCAACTCAATCTTTGGGAGAACCAGTAATGCCTGCAGAGAGGACAGGAGCCAAAGCTTGGTCAACTGGTAGGAAAGACACAGGAACACAAAGAAAGCTGACACTGTGGCCAGCTTTTATGCAATAAGCATTATGAAACCAAGCACCTGAGCAGCTGGCAAGAGTTTCTGGACAAAGCACAAAGGCCAGGCCACATTAGCCTGTTTGCAGCTATTGTAAATCCAGCAGCTACCTTTTCCTTAGAAGCAAGCGTCTTAACCTATTTTTCTGTATTTAGAGAAACCCCAAGCAGCCTACATCCTATTTTGAAATTCTTGAACAGAATACCACTGTGAAGAATACGTGGAGTCCCTCTGATCTGAAAACAACACACACAGAAAGGTAAGCAAACGCTGTAAAGTGTTTACACTGCTATTACACTGTCTCTTTGTCCAAACCCCAAGATGTTTTATGTAGAGACAGGCTCCCATTAGCACCTTATTCTTGTAGACCAAGGTTTGAGTCCATTCCTAGCTTGCATCACTGTTTCTCTCCTGAAAAAGATGCTGCTTTCCGCAGCAGCACCTTCAATATTTGTCTCTTTGTAATATCACTAGCTTTGTCTTAATGGGAGCAGACCTGCTGATTGTTTTTCAGCAAGATGTAAGTACAGCTGTAGTGAGCTTAACTTTGTCAGATGAGCATGTGAAAGACGTGAAGATACATTATTTGCAGTGGAGTTGCTTTATCCTAGACTGTGAATTCATAATGAAGTTAAAGAAATATATTGTTTTCCCCTCCCTTCGGTACATGAAATAAACACAGTACTACCCTTCAGTTTTCATGTCCTTTACACGAGGGGCCTGCAAGAACTATGCTAATGCTAAACTATCATTTCAGCTCTGTTGTTTCTTTCCACAGGGTAAATAAATAAATAAATGAGTTCTTGCGTTAACTAGCTCGTGCCCTCTTAACAGGAAACCAGTCAAAAACATTGTAACCTGACAAAATCCAATTGAAGCCAGGCAAAAGCCCACCAAAACCAGACAAAACCTGTGGACACCAGGCAAGACAGGTACCTGATGGTAACTTGCTGCCCATGGCTGGGTGGTTTCCAGCAGGGACATGGATGTCATCCTGACTGTGACATTCTGAAACCAGGAAGGCTGCCCTGAGGGGACAAGGGGATGGAGCCGGAGGAGTCACCACCTTTTTGGGCAGAGGTGATTTGGGAGGCTTTGTGAGGGAAGGCCAAAAGCATCCTGGCTGGCCAGACTTTGTTCATGCCTTTAAGACACGGGGCACTCAACACGCAGCGTGCGTGTCCTGTGCCAGTTGCGGGGCACTAGAGGCTGCCTGTTCGGGTGCGTGCCGCCTGAGCTTTCCAGCAGAGGCCCCTGCCCGCCCTGCTCAGCCAAGCAGGGCTGCAGGGCAGCAGCCACACCGGCGGCTCCGCAGGCGGCAGCCAGGGAGGTTCGCCAAGGCTGAGGCACAGCACCCGTCCTGGATCTCACACAGGTTCATTCCAGAGCACTTCGGGCTGTGTCAGGAATAGTGTGGCCACAGGACCGGGGCAGTGATTGTCCCCCTGTACTGGGCACTGGTGAGGCCACATGTCCAGTTCTGGGCCTCTCACTACAGGAAAGACACTGAGGTGCTGGAGCGTGTTCAGAGAAGGGCAAGGGAGAAGGGTCTGGAGCGCAAGCCCTGTGAGGAGCACCTGAGAGAGCTGGGGGTGTTCAGCCTGGGGAAAAGGAGGGTCAAGGGAAACCATATTGCCCTCTTCAACTGCCTGAAAGGAGCCTGTAGCCAGGTGGGGCTTGGCCTCAGCCAACAAGCAGGATAGGAGGAAATGGCCTGAAGTTCTGCCAGGGGAGGTTTAGATTGGATATTATGAAAAATGTCTTCACTGAAAAAAATGGTCATGAATTAGAAGAGGCTTCCCAGCGAAGTGGTGCAATCAACATCATCCCTAAAAGCGTTCAAAAGGCAGGTGGAACTTGGGGGCATGGTTCAGTGGTAAGCAAGGTGGTGTTGCTGGTTGACGCCCGGACTTGATCACCTTAAAGGTAGGTCATTTCCAACCTTAACGATCCTACGGTTTTATAAAACACGCACTGCCGGGTCTTCGGCGGCGTTGGAGGCCTCAGGAGCACTGCACGGAGGCAGGCTCACAAGAAGGCCGGTCCCGCTGGCGGAGAAGGCGCCCACCGACCCCGCCGCCGCGCGCACCCCAGGCGGGCGCTCTGACCCCGCCCCCCCGCGCGCCGCCGCCCTGTTGTCAGGCAGTTTGGCGCCCGCGCGCGCCCCGGGGGNAGCGCCTCAGCTCCGCATTGGACGGAACGGGTTTATTTTTAAAAGGAATTTGCTATCTCTATTGGCCGAGGGCGACGCCTGTCAGCGTGACGCTGCCTTGTTGCTAGGCCGGGAAGGTGGGAATCGAGGTGCACCCTCCCCATGCGCTGACTGGCCAGCGGGAAGCCGAGAGCCCGCCGCCATCCGCGTCCCACCCTGTCGCAGCCGCGTAGCCGGTTGATTGACATTGGCCAGGTGGCCAGTGAGAGGCCGAGCTGCGCACGGCGCCCAATAGGAAGGCGCGAACGGGGGAGAAGGGCGG